>CATIWM010058747.1:0-34772 GCA_949671775.1 Mallotus repandus
ATCTATACTATAATTAAAATGAATATGAATCTTACACTAATTTAAGAATTTATGTATTTATTTAAATTTGATAAAACAATTATTCTATTTTTATTTAAATCTATCTATTTTTTTAAATATAAAAATTTGAATTTTAAAACACAAACTAACACTATCTTCATTAATTTTAATAACTTTAAAAAATCAGATAATAACTATTTTTATCGATACATTTCCAAAAATATTTTCCCTCTAATTATAATCTTATATATAGTATAGATTTTTTACATGTATTAGAGATTATATAAGATTATATAAATTAAACTAATAATAAGAATATTAATCATAATTCATATGCAAAATGTAGTACATTATAAGTAAGAATTTTTTTATAACATATTTATATATGAATCTTATATTAATTTAATAATTAATGCATTTATTTAAATTGATAACAAATATAAAATAATTATTTTATTTTTATTTAAAATTATCTAATTTTTGAATATAAAATTTTAAATTTTACAATACAAACTAAACTATTCTCATCAATTTTAAAAATTAAATTAAGTCTACTTTTATCAATATATAAAAAACAAATGTCTATTTTCGTCTAAAATATTTTACCTCTATTTATACTTTTACATATAGTATAGATTTGCTAGCAAATAAGAACTTATTCTCTCATTGAATTGGAAGTGGGGACCTTTCTGGTTCCGCCTAATAGGACATCGGAGACTAGTGGCTAACCAGCAAGTTGGTCTGCCGGCTAAGTCTTAGCATTTCAAACCAAAAGTTAAAATTTTCTGTCGGCACTGTACTTTTTTTTTTGTAAAAATTGCTTTTTTTATTTGCTCGACAATGCGATTTCTCAAAATGATGAAACAAATAATTATGTTTATTGTTATATATGTCATCCGCGACAACTAAATGATCATCAAAAAGCCTCTCTGAAATCAAATAAGCCAATTTTGTTGTATTACGATTGAAAAATCGTTCTCCACAATTGTCTATTTGTGTACATTCTTCAAAATCCATTAAATGCTATGATTAAGATCAGCCAACAGCTCGATGACCAGTGACCACACAGTGTTTCTGGAATCTGAACTTGGAATTGCTGTCTTGTTCTAACTAAATATGACACGAGTAGATAAACCTGAATAACCACCATGAATAAAACTAGAAAATTTACAACTATTCGACTAATACAACATTTGTCCATAAATCAACTGAAAATTACAAAGAAATTGGCAGCAAAATACATGGTTATTTTCTCATTTGATGTCTCTCATAAGTGGATAAGAAAGCTAGAAAAGGACCACCTCATTTTCCATGGATGTAATAAAATGGTCAGTTGTGTAAAATAGTCCACATCAAAAATATGGTGGTTGATACAGAACCAAAAATCCTAACCCCAGCTATTTATGATGAAATGAATTTAGATCATATCATCATCCAACTTGTCAAGTGGTTCAAACTCACATGAATATTCAAATTAACTATAGATGTTCATCCTATTCTACTTTACCAAACTCTTTCTTTTATTATTATTATTATTATTATTTTAAAATTCTTTATAATCTCTCAATATAAGCAAATCATTACTACGCCAATGCTTCCTTTGTGAGTTCATCCAATTTAGGAGCACTCAGAATTTTTTTTTCATATAAAAGACTCGAATTCTAAAATCTTTATTAAGAAAATTCAAGCTTCTTACTATTTGAACCAACAAATGTTGATATTTTTTATCCCATTTTAATAGTGTTCAGTTGCATTTTCTAAATAAAATATAAATTTTATTTATTTATTTATTTATTGCAACACATATTAAAATAAAAGATAAATTCTTACCTACACTGGGTGTATTACACCTAATTGTTAGATTTGTAATAAAAAGACGCGTATCTCATTTTCAATGATCAAGTGTAAATCACTTGATTAATGTATCACAAATTTTATCATTAGATGCAATACACTCTGTGTAGATAAAAATCTATCAAAATAAAACACAATTTTAAATGCTACAAAAGAAGCAGCAGGAACTGTGGAATATTATAAACCAATAGTAAAGCATGGTCTCTTTCTTACTTTGCACAAAGAATGAAGCTAAACGTGAAACTTTGATCAGTTCAATTAAATGCAAATTTTTTTTACTATCAATTTCCTACAAACTGATACTTTGAACAGTTCAAGAACACAAAAAAAAAAAAAAAAAACTTTGATATGCATATAATTTTTTTTTATGGCTTTGAAACTTTACAAAATATGATTATAATAGTACTTAGTAATGATAATTTTTTAACAGTTAGCATGCCATAAATGGATATTACGCTCGGAGACTTTGATTCTATTGGCATGCAATAAACCAACGTGGCATCCCCTGGTCCTCATACGTTCGAATCTGAGCAAAAGTAAAGAGCTTTTGCTTCATGTAACTGTTGTGGCAGGAGGACGCATGGCATTCGAAAACTGCTTCGTTGTAAGCTCTCTCTTGCTTTGAAGTTTGTGTCTCTCTTTCTTTATCTATTTCTTTTACGAGTTTATAAGGTGGTCGAGTTGAGTTTCTTGTTGATTCTGGGCTTTGCACAGTTTTGAACGTTCTTGTGTTGGTGCATGATAGCAGAAAAGAAAGCAACTTTCAACCATTCAAAGGACAGAATAGGTATGTTGGGTCTTGATAAATCTTTATTTTCTCAAATGGGTGTCTCTCAATTTTCAATTTTTAATTCTTTTTGACGGTGTCTTGCTCTTGGTAGAATTTTTTTTAATGATTATTCCCATTTTTATGTCACAAATTTACTTTTCATATGATTTTGTAACTCTGGCTTGTTTTGTGGTTGCATTTATGGAGAATATTGTGGATCAAATATCATTAAGTTTTCCCCTTTTCTTGCTTCTTTTGATAAATTGTGCTCCTTTTATCTGAATCAGCTAATGTATTGTGTTTACATATGCAAGCCATGCAATGATGGATTCATTCTGTTAGGGTTTTCTTTCATGGAAAGTTAATAAAGTTTTAATAGTTAATAAAGTTTTTATCTTTTGTGGACTCTAGTCATATTACTGTTTTTGTGTATTCTGTAGAACATAATTCTAGGTGCATACATCTAAATCTTTGTTCGAAAGTTTGAGAATTCAGCTGCTGAGCAGAAGCTAAAAACTGGAGCTAATTTTTTAATCAATAATCAGTATGCGGTGGTATCTAAATTCACCTCATTTGGTCATGAAATGAGTAATTGCCTTGTGATTCTGTATGCCGGTTTTGCTTTCTGTATTGGCTTTTGTCCTCGAACTAAAAAGATAAAATAAAATGGAATGCTAACTAGTTTAATTTCTCATCCAAAATTGTTACTGCCAACTCATATTGGCAAAAGCAGGAAAGAGCCAGACCCCACTGTCTTAATGACTTCATTGGTGGGTAAAAATAAATTCGAATGCTAACTAGTTTAAAAGGATTTCTTTTGTTTACTTTCTTTTGTGCATTTAAAATTACTTGATAGTTTTCCAAAGATTACACTTAACAACAGGCTTAAATTTTCAGGGTACTCAGTTGACGGATCCTATTACTAAATAAAACTAAAACTTCGCAAATGATACATAATATCACATTATACATTGCATTGGTCCATAAAACCATGAAAGAAAGAAAGAATATTAGAAAGTAATTCTGGGAAGTGTTGAAAGACATAATTCCTTAGCATTTTAGTGGAAATTTGATATTCTGGGGACAAGATGGACGAAAGGGAGATACTCAGTAACTAATATTCCCCTAAGAAGTTGTATTAATTTTCTTATATAATATTGTTTACGTTGCGCTGTGGAGGAGCTTTGCTCACCTCACATTGTTAGATAAATAGATGTAATTCGATCTTGCTTGTCCTTCCTTCTTAGTCAACGTGCCCTTTCACGTTGCATAGAACTTGAACAATTTTCATGCCATACATGCTGAAATGAGGTCTGAGTTCATATGACCTAATGAATAGATTTGATACCTATGGTGATGAAATACTAGAGCTTTGAAGCACCAAGGAAATCTGATTAAAAAAATTACATTTTTTGTTTTGTTCCAGGTGGCATGCATGTAGGTCATGTGCGTATCAAGTGATGAACATGTGGATATCATTCATATTTTCTTTATGATTCTAAGGATTAGTAATGTAGTTCATTAGTGGTTCCTATCAGGGCGCCATTATGGTTCATTGTTTTTAAAAAGGAAGAAGGAGACAATGTGCCACGGGATCTTTTCTATAAGTACAGCAGAATTTTGATATAACACCTCAAATAGAATCTGTAGCCCATCTGCTAATCTATTCATCGCTTTATTTCATGGGAATTAGTGAAAAACTGAAGTTTGTAAAATTTACTGTATTCATGCTAAGCTCTAACTAATAATAGTAGTTCTAGTAATTTTGTCAGAAAATTTGCATTTTTTGACATATAGTTGGAAAGTTCAACTCCATAGAAATGTTTATTGATTCAAATATTTTGTGTAGACAGAGTTTCGTGTTTAGCGCCATGGAGAAGTCTGACTTTGACCTGGACCTCATTGGCATTTCAGGATTGCTCACCAGCACGTTCATCCAACAAAGATGAATGAGGACGATATAAACATTGAACCATCAACTAATTTAAGCCTCGCTCTGGGTTATTCCAGTCAGTGCATTCAGAGAATTTTGAGCAATGATCCAGGTGCAGGTGCAAATGCAGCTTCGACGGTAGACATGAGATTTGTGGCCACCAATCCATTGTCTGAATTAGTATGGTCTCCACATAAAGGCTTGAGTCTTAAATGCACTGATGGAAGCTTCACCAACAAAAAACCCTCTCTTTCATGGGGTGTAGGACCTACCAATATGGCAAGTAGATCAAGTTCTGATAAACCTGTATCAAGTACTGACAAACCTATTGACAATGAAATATGCATAGCATCTCTGGAAGCATGTAATCTATCTAATGAAGTTGCTGGAGGAGATAATTCCACTAAATTTCATACAGTCAATGCAGGCGTCATGCCATTAACTGGAACAAGTCTTGAACTCAATACAGGTAATGATAATATTTTTTTTGACATTTAAGTTAATGTAATGTTTAACTTGAGCCTATAAATTGTATGATTGTATGTTCCCACATATTTCCTGAATTATTGAATACTTCTCATTTGGCAGCAACCTGTGATCAGGTGGACAAAATGGAAAATGCAGAGAACTTACATTTTCTAGAGGAAGAGAATTTAAGATACAAGAAAGCAGAAGGTAAATGTGATTTTTAAATGACTAAACATCTGGATCTGGTAAAGTCATTATTTAAAGTTTGTTATTTGCACCTATTGTCATGCACGTGTATGCTTTAACATGAGAAATCGTTTGAACATAAAACTGTTTTAGCATAAGAAACCATAATTTCAATTTTGTTCAGTGCCTTGGGAAATCATATTGAGATGAGATTTCTGGAATGCTCCGACAGCTTTTATATAGTAGGAACAAAAAAACTTGATTGTTTAGAAATCATTTACTCATATTTTTTCTGAAATGGAATGCCTATGCTTTCAATAGGAGACAAAATTCTAGGGAGTTCATGATTTGCTGCTAATGCAAGAGTTATACAGGATTTCAGAAGCATTTCCTCAAGTTGTTTCCTCTGATGTAAAGCAATCTAAAATTTGATTTTTTTTTTTTCTACTTTTTCTTCTTCTTACACATCTCTGTGTCAGAAGATAACATAGCTTCCTGATTTTGTTTTGTCACACTGGCACTGATTCCTTCTTTTGTCAATTGACAGATGAGCCTGCACTGGATATGGCACACAAGTATCCAAGTTGTGAGGAAAATATTGTCAGAGCTACTGATGTCAGTGATAAGAATCGTACTTTAGGAATGGAAATTGTATTGGCCTCTGAATTTCATACTCTGAAAGAATGTGAAGCTTATAATTCTAAAATTCAGAATGGCACAACCTCCGGAAAAGGACATGAAGAATCATCTTCAGTCAGCGGAAAAAGTGGCAAAAACAAGATTGACACAAGCCCCCCTTGCATTTTTCCCTTAGAAAAACTGGAGGCTACTGCTGAGAATGATTTAGAAACTCCACTAGGTGAAAATGTTTGCAGTGTGACAGCTAAAGTTTTAGCATCAGAATTTGCGGATAGAGTTGAAAAAAACACTCAGCAAGATAATGACTTACTTCCAACTGACAAGGCTGTTGCAGTTGAACAGTCTCTCACAAACAGCAGAATGCAAAATAATCAAACAAAAGGCAAGCGTAAGACCTTATTTTATGGAGATGAAAATGGAAGCACGCTGAATGAAGAGGATGGCAGTCATGAGAGTGTTGAAAGCTGTAACAGTGCTAGACTTTTTTCAACACGAAAACGGCAATGGAACTTTGAGCAACAGTTGATTGTAGGAAGAAAAAGAATCAAGAAGCAAATTGAAGAAAGTCCTGGTTCCTCATCACTAATTAAGCCAGATAGCTCGTTCGTGAATTGGATCTCAAACATGATGAAAGGATTCTTAAAATCAAGTGAAGGAGAGGCACCTTTTCGTTCTCCTGCTCTTGCAAATCCTAGTCATAGACATGTGAATCCTGATCAGAATATTTTCACAAACAATAAAAAGGAAGATCCTGCATGCAGAACTATAGGATTTCAAACCATTTTTCAGTCGCTTTATTCCCCAAAGAAAACGGGTCAAGAAGCTGTGACCTTGAATGCCAATCATCAACCAGAAGGATCTAAAGAATGTGAATCGGATGATAAAATATGTGACCTGAATGCTACTCCAATAGCTTGTCAAATGGTGACTGGTAATATTTACAAGAGTTCGCTGCCATCAAATGAGAGATTTAAGGAATGTACGTCTGGCAATCAAGCTGTTATGGGTGTCCAGTCTAGAGATATCCCTATCAGTTTTCCAATCATTCAAGAAAATAGCGAGAGTAACTCTATAGAAAAGAAAAGTTCATGCAACTTGGAAACTGGCAAGCAAAATTATGGAACAAGCTCCAATTCTTCTCATGGTAAACACAAGAGAAACATTGTTGGGAAAATTGATTCTGAGCTGCCATCTGAAGAGAAGACAGCCCATAATTTTTGTCAAAAAGGTGATCCATTGGAAAGCTTGTGGATAGCTCGATTTATTCCAAAAACTTCTGGTCCCTCATTGAACCAGTACCCTTCTAACAAGGGCACTGGTGAGGCTCTTAACTGCACTGCTGACGGCACGAAGCTGAAACCTGAATTACAGAATCCTATTGGTTCTTCCAGTGAACGTGAAAATGTTGATCTTAGAAAGCAATCTAGTGAAGAACCAATGTGTGTACAAAATCGTGGTATAGGTAATGAGGCTTCCTTTGGTTTCTTCAAAGTAAAGGGACACCATGATGATAGTTCAATGCATAAACCGAATTCTGTAATACCTTATGCAAGAGTCGAAACATCAGAGGGAATGGCATCTGTTTTTGCCAGGAGATTGGATGCCCTCAAACACATCATTCCCACAGATGATCCAGATTGTGCTGCTCGTGCAACCATTACGTGTTTCTTTTGTGGCGTGAAGGGTCACTCTTTGCGAGAATGTCCAGATGTAACAAATACTGAGCTTGAAGATCTCCTAAGGAATATGAATTCATATGATGGGATAAAAGAATTTCCTTGTGTGTGTATTAGATGTTTTCAGTACAATCATTGGGCTGTTTCATGTGCTAGCAAACATTCAGGAGTAAAAGATCGAGCAGAATGTAAAGCTTCTTTTGTCAACCAGTGTGGTCCTAGCATGTTGCAGCTTAGTATAAGAAATGAAGATGATATGACGCTAGAAGATATATCTGCCCGTGCACATACCGTTCGTTATAGGAATGATTCTGGAATGGAGAGAAATTTGATCAACAAGGAATTAAATGAAGCTGCTACATCTGGAAAAATGAACTTGAATGTAAAATTAATTGAGAAAGAAATTGCTTCATGTTCTAGAGAGAAGGGATTGAAAGGAAACCAAATGCCGCCTTTGAATGGTTTTGTCAGTGGCCTGATTTCCGATATACCAAAGGGAATTTTTGATGCAGTAAGAAGCCTACGTTTGACACGAACAAACATCCTCAAGTAAGTAGATCATACTAGTTAACCTGTCATTGCATAGTTGGTAGTTGTTTCCTTTGTGCAATTTTTTGAATCATAGGAGATTAGCAACTAATAATCTTAAATCAAAAAAACAAGATGTATAAGTTCTACAAAATAAATTTACGTTTTAGAGATAAACGGAGAAGAGGATGTATCTTTAAGCCCTTGAAATGGATAACATACTTGTTTGATGCATGGTATGTTATTTCCTTTTTAATCACAGAACCCATTACAGCATAGGGAGAACGTTCTCCTCTTTATGAAAAGATACACCTTCCAGCGAAAATGGTCAATGAATTGTTGAGTGGGGATTTGTCAATGAGACACTTGGTTATGAAAACACTAAGAAGAGGCCAATATAATATAAGAACTTCAATTCCTTAGAAGAATTCAGTTTACTGACAAACGCAGACAATAAATTTTTCTGCTAATATTATTTGAGTAGGTTGACTTGTGAATCTTTCTGATAGACCTGTTCTTAATTTATGTATTGAATCATCATCTGGTATTTTCTCCTCTTACATGGTTCTTGGGGTGTCAAATTCAAGGCAGAAAAAATAAACCCAAGAACTTATGAGATGTATTGTGTTGGTAAGAAATAAAGGAATCACGAAGAGAATGAAGATGGATGGGTGGATTTTAGCATTGGGAAGCAAAAACATTGGATAGTTAACATATTGTTGGTTGCTTCCTCCCATAATTTTTTCTTTTTTTTTTCTTTATATTGTAGATCTATCTAATGCATTTCCTACCATTAACATGGCTTTACACATACCCTGCACACAGTTAACACTCGACAAAGTTAAATGGAGCTGCATCTTCTTTCTCTTATGCTGGCCTCTTCCCATAAGATTACCTAATGCCAGCTATGTTTAGGTTGAGACCACATTGTGGGGAAAATTCCCTGCTAAATATAGTGATATAGCGCTTTAGTTCTTAAATCCTCGGCAATTTTATCTTTAATATCCGGTGCTCTTAATCATTGTTGGGACATTTAACAAAAACTGACATTTGCTATGTTACATGGGCATCAGGTGGATGAACTCCAACATACCACTCTCACATCTGAATGGATATTTTGTTCGGTTGCGGCTTGGGAAGTGGGAAGAAGGACTAGGTGGAACTGGTTACCATGTGGCTCACATTACTGGTATGGCAGAAATTTATAATTTATAAACCTTCTGTTGGATTGAATTGGTAAATGATTTGCATATTTTTCACCAAATTATATTGTTTGGATGTACTTTAGCAATGCTAAAGTTTTATAATGGCTGTTTTCTTCTTCTTTTTTTTTCCCTTTTCTTCTGACTGCATAGGAGCACAATCGGAGAGTTCATCAAAGCAGTCCAAAAAATCTATTGCTGTAAATGTTGGTGGAATCAAATGTATAGTTGAAAGTCAATATGTCTCTAATCATGATTTTCATGAGGTAAGAATCTGATATTATCTTTTGGGCATTCTTGTTTCAGATGCTCATTATGGAAAGTATGTTTCTTGAGGTTGAACTTTGGTCTGTAGATTTGTCTTTAGATTTTATGACCTAATCTCAAACCTTCTCATGATTATTATGGCTATTCGTTGCTTTTCTCCCTTCCTGTGCATGACATTAATTGGTAGATGATAATTTAGATTTGAAGTTACTCTGGCCACAGCTCACTCACAACTATTCTGACCTTCCAAGCATGACAATAATTTTCCCAAAAAAAAATAAATAAAAAAAAAAAAAATCCTGCGGTAGCCCATGTTTGTCACCGTAGAGCCATGGCTTTTTTCATGTGCATTATTCCTATAAATTGTACTGAAGAAAATTAGCACCGACGGTATGTTCTTGTTGCACATGCTACCACTGTCGGCTGCATTTATAACATTGATTAACTATCATAGAAGGATGCTTAAAAGTTGAACCGTGAGGTAAAAAAGTAAAAGAAAATGCAGGTAACTAAACCAGTATTTTTTTTAAAAAAAGAAAAGTTGAGAAGTCAATGATGCATGTTACATTGATAGTACATTACGTGAATTCTTGCTCACGACTTGGCTGGCTTTTCTTGAACTTTTGACTAAAATCTGTGACTGCATTTTGCAGCATGAGCTTAGGGCATGGTGGTCTGCTACAACAAGGGGAGATGACCAGTTACCGACTGAAGAAGAATTAAGATCTAAGGTCAAGGAGAAGAAAACATTAGGCTTTGAGGAAAATTAAAAATTAATATTACTTGGTTGTTAGGTATGCATAATAATAGTAGCTAGTGGTTTTAGTTTGAGTTACTGTTTGTACAAATGTAAAGAGTTGTTTGTGTTTTCAAAGTGTAAGGAACAAGTGATGCCAAGTGTGCTTACCCCTTGTAAATAGAATTTTGATTTTATTCTCCGTACTTCTTGTAAGGTGAGCTTCTATAATTCTTGAATTCAAAGGCCATTGTAAGAATAAAAATCTCTGCTTAATTGAAACATATCTTGAGAGATTCTCTTTTTCTTAGACCTTTCATGTCATTAGTCATTTTGATGCATTTACTCTGGTTTTGTGTAATCTAGTTGCAAATTCTCCTGCTCCATGGCTGGCTCCTCTTCTTCTTCTTCTTCTATTATTCCGATATCATCTTACGATTGGATATTTAAAAGCCCCTTATTCATGATTTAGGTCCGTGAGATAGAGTTGAACGTCAACTTCCCCATAAGATATGTGATCTAATTCTTTTGAAGAAATAGCAAACTAATGCATTTGCTCTATTCAAGTAACAACGTAGATATTTTCCGTTGCTAAAATTATTCTATGTAACTCTGTAGCATGCACGTAGGCTGGCTTGCTAGCTAGGCATCTTTGAAAGCTAGCGTGTACATGATATATATATACTCTCTGTCTCATGCATGCTGGCTTCCTATAGCTGGGGAACCTTGAAGATGGTTTGCTTATTTAGCTATAGAACTCTCGTGGCTCAACTTTTGGCTCGTGCGATTGTCAAGTAACCTGCATTTTCTTTATTATGATAGATTCGTAAGTACTTATTCCGATGAATGGGAATACGAATATTTATTAATCATCTATCCATCATCAGTAGTTATATTCTACAATATATATATATATATACACACACAGGCTGTAAACCAACATAATCATCATGTAAAACAAACATAATCATAATTATAGAATTTTAAATAAATAATTTGTTACATAAAATAGAGATTATAAATACTTACTTGATACAGAATTTATCATAATCATAGAGAGACTTGAATCAAATTAGATTTTTGGTTAAACTGATTTCTCTCCTTTAATCTTAATTTTCATATAGCAGAGATGAAATTTAATCTGTTAACCCTAATAGGTGGATAGATAACCAATTTATATATGTAGATAACTTTAAATCTGGCACATCCATCAAATCTCAAAATTAACAACTTATATTTATTTTACTATTAAATAGGAACCTAACCAATAGAAAACTAAAAATATTAAATATAGCTCTAAACTTTCATACCACATCTAACTTATACATATAGTGGATAAGGTTGGCCGTGCGAGCTGGCCGAATTTAATGTGTGTAGCAACTAGCAATATAGTAGTTGTACAAGCAAAAGCGCATCAAATCGAGCAGCAAAAGAGAAGCTAGATAAGGCACAGATTAATATATGGAAGATGCTTGGCTGTTCACCATTGCATAGACAGAAGGTATGGGGGACATAGATGGCCAAGACATAAATATTAGTTGGCTTTTGTTTCAAATATTTATGCCTCTGCTTCTGTTGCCTATGCTTTTTTGTTTTTTGGAAAATTATAAAGCCTATGCTTTTTGACTTCACTTTAGAGTGTAGTCTAGATCATGGCCAAACAAAAGCAACAAAATCCATTACATATATATATATATATAATTATTTAAAATTTATTATCAATGATATATAAATTCTAATATTAAATTTGGGAGAAAAGTCCTCATACCTGCAAAGAATTTAAAATTGGATGTACACATTAGTGAGTGGGTGTGGCCTGAATTGATTAATCATGTATGATCATAACTCACAAGGCTCTGACCACCAAGATTAGAATATAAAATCTAAATAATGTATTCTATAGCATGTGATTCATGTGAAATAGTAATTATAACTCCCAACTAAAGCAATGAAATGAAATTGACCATAAACTATAGTGTAGTATTAAATCCAATAATACATGACTTGGGGTCGACGCACCATTATTTATACATAAAATAGTAGATATCCTAGTCACCGAGTATCTCATCATATAATCACAACTGTAATTCCTCATTAAAAAATTTCCCAAGTTAAAACAATATATATAGATAACCAAATTTTTAAGTTCACATTCACATGTAATATGAAATTAATTTAAGTTTATTTAGATAATAAAATTCGGATCCAATGGTTCAATACTGAAGCTTTGGGTAGCAAAGGATTTAGGTTCCATTTTCAAATAGTATATAATTAAGAATTTTATGTTCTTCTCTCCCATTACTAATAATAGTAATAGTTGTAGTCCAAAAAATTAACACATCAATTATTTCCATAAAATTTCTCTTCTAAACTAACATTTTAACTTACTAATCATTTCTCGGCCTACTTTCGGTGTAATAGTCAACATTTATCATTGACACTTTGAGACTCGAATTGGAATCCCAACCTCTGCCCATCCCAATTACTAGTGACTAAAAAAGAACCTACTAATCATTTCAATCAGGGAAAAAAAAAAAAGGAAAATAATTACATCAAGTTGTCCATAAAATATTGTTAGGTGCGGCAATTTTAAATTTAGGAACATCTTCGTTCTAATTATTTATTATTAAAAGTGAAATTATAGATAGTAAAAAATGACCAAATTTGTTTTAAAATTTACGTGTGATATGAAATAAAATAATCAATTACTTTGTCAACTTTTTTTGAATTACAGACCCTCCACAGGAAAGAAAAAAGAAAAAAGAAAAAAGAAAAAACAGCTTCAGATGAGACAATATTATTATTGTTGGTTGTCAAAGAATATAAAACCTACAACAGATAAAAAAGGAATAAGACGAAAAATTCATTATTTTTTTGTAATTTTTGCATGTGTAATTATGTTGGTGACTAACAATTTTTTATACTCAAAATAATACATATTCGTATAATTTTTTTTACTAAGAAAGGAGAAAAAATCTAATTTTAAATATTTTCAAGAGAGCAATATGATTAAACTACTTAATTTATAGTATTCATATAATTAATTTAATATCTAATAAATAAGGAAATTATTGCAAATAAGACTTTAAAACAATGTAGATCGTGGTCTTTCTGATTATTAAATTAAAACATCATTATGCAAAAGATTATTTAAAGAATTTAATAGTATTTGTGATCCATCAGCTTTTCATCAATGGCGAACATATTTTAAAAAGAATAATCATTCTTATCAGAAATATAAAATATTATTATATACTCCCACTAGTTGTATTTTATCAAGCTGACTAACCAAGCCATCATTTGCGTATGGTAGTTTTGTACCCATCAAGAAAACACCAAAGCAGAATTCAATCCCATTTGCAAGAAGGAATTAGTTAAGCAATACTCTGATTAAAAATCCAAGATGAAGGATGACGGTGAGCTCCATTAACATATATTTGTATATATATATTTTGCACGTTTGAGTCGTTATATCTTCGTCTTGATTATCACGATGAAGTCAATTTTGACAAGCACTAGTTTGTCTAAGCTCTTTATTTATTGTCAATGATCAGTTGTCTTTTGTCATGGTGGAGGAGTTATCCTTGCAAGAATTCTTGCCGCCTCCTTCTTCGGCCTTGTTTCAGCTGCTGCGGCTGTGCACTATCATCGGAAAAGAGCTAAAGCTATGAAGTATGATATGGAAACCATCCTGCCACGGATAGACAGGACAGAATCTGTTCGTGTTGGAAGCTTTGAAAGATTTTCTCATTATGTTGGTGATTACATGAATCCATCTATCTCCTCCATTTTTAGTCTAAACTTAATTATGGCTGGCTATATTTTTTAATTTGTTCATCAATTTTTGTGTTGGTGGGTGGATGCATGCAGCAAGGCAACTGGGATTTGCAGATCCAAATGAATGTCCACAGCTGTGCAAATTGGCATATGATTATTTAAGAAAATCTAAAGATTGTGAGGGTAACATATATGAGTTTTTTGCTAATGAAGCTGAGGCTGAATCTTTGTGTGTGAAGTTGATAGAAGAATTTGAAAGATGCATTCTTAGTTACTTTGCTTTTCACTGGACTCAAGTTCCCCAAATGATCAGTCAGGTAAACATATAGTTACTACAAGATTCGAGATTTTCATTATTAGTATTTTATTATTGTTACTAATCTGATTTCTTGGCCTGAGAAAATGGTAGGTGATGTATAATGATGAATCAGTGAAAAAGCCTAAGCTCAAAGGCTTAGTAATGGCAGCAACAAGGTAATTTTTTTTTGGTTGCATTTCTCTATTCATTTCATATTGATTAGCTAGCTTAGCCACCAAATCAATATAAAATTCCTACAATTTTCTTTTTCATTTGAAATTTTCTAATTTTCATTTGGATCTTTCTGAGTTTTAAAAGATGAAATGATATTGGTTTTGTTATTTTTTTTTCCTGGAATTTTCAGACTGCAGTAGTCCTTGAAATTTATCTTGGAACTATTTGTATGAACAATATAAATCCAAATTGAGTTGGTGCTAGTTTTGGTGAACAAGCTCTCATCACAGACCAATGGCATTTTGTTGGGACCATGTTATCTAGACAATACCTCTCTCCTCCACTTACTTTTGATTACACTTGATAAAAATCTAATGAATAATTGATTATCAGTATCACATTGATGTGATGATTTTCTCTTTTTACGAGCTTCATCGAGGTTGATGTTTTGTGCTGGTCAAAATATTGTTTCCTTTTCTTACTATTAAGGATTAAGATCCTTTCATAGCGAAAATATGATCTAACATATTTAAATCATTTCGATTATTTAAGTGTAAATTAATTGAAATTTTATCAAAAGTAGAATTTTAAAATTTAGAAATAAACTAACCATATCTAACAAAAAAGACAAGAAAATTCTAATCCGGCAAGTAAATATATTCAAAAATGTACTATAACGTGATATGATTAATTAAAAGTGATGTGAATTTGATCCTAGCATCAATGTGTCATCATCATACATGAAATCAATAATTTTATTTTCCTATCCACTCCTCTGCTTTACAATAAATTAACTGGCATTTCATTTATGAATTTTGCACCACCATAACTTCATCAAGATATTTCTGAGACAACTTCAGCTGCTATAAACTTAATTGTTGTTCTTTTAAGATAGATGAGAGCTAAGGAGAGCAAGATGTTGCCCCATACATAATAAATTTTTGTAAATACATAAATATTTATTTTGTATATTTTGATGTAGGAAACAAAGATTTGAAAAGATTACTAAGGACTTCAAGGTGAAAAGGGTGTTCTCTACTCTGCTGGAGGAGATGAATGCTATAAAAAAAGGTGAACCACAAAGCTCTGATTTAATGGTGCCCATGGCCCTTAGTGAGAGGAGTCCGGTGCTGCTACTTATGGGTGGTGGTATGGGGGCGGGCAAGAGCACAGTCATCAAATATATACTTGAAGAGTAACTTTTTTTTTCCTAAACTCTTGTAATTAATCAATTTAACATCTCTAGTTATGAGCAATTTATATGCAATTTGGTGGTGAAGTGAGCTGTATGATATATAATTAATTAATTTGGCAGGTCATTTTGGTCAGGAGCAGCACCTGTAGTAGTAGAGGCAGATGCATTCAAAGAATCTGATGTGATTTATAGAGCCATAAGTGCAATGGGCCATCACGAAGATATGCTCCCAACAGCTGAACTGGTATATATAAACAATGTTACAAAAAAAAAATTACGAATTAATGAAATTCACTGGTTGATGTTTGTATGATATTAATCCTTAGGTGCACCAATCATCAACTGATGCTGCATCATCTCTGCTAGTGACTGCACTTAACGAGGGCCGTGATGTGATCATGGATGGTACCTTGTCATGGGAGCCATTTTTCGAGCAGACAATTGCCATGGCTCGTAATGTGCATAAATATCGGTATCGAATGGGAGTAGGATATAAGGTTGCAGAGGATGGAACAGTGACTGAAAATTACTGGGAGAAAGAAGGAGAAGTAGAAATTCAACAGCAGGGGGAGAATGGGGAAGTGAAACCAAGAAAGCCGTACAGAATAGAGTTGGTTGGTGTTGTTTGTGATGCTTATCTTGCTGTCATCAGAGGCATCAGGTGCATAATTCTATAGTGCTAGTGGTGTGGTAGGTTTAATTTGGATTTTGGAAATGGACTAATCTTTTGGAATTTTGAACAGGAGAGCTATAATGACAAAAAGAGCAGTGAGGGTAGGCTCACAGCTCAAGTCCCACAGAGCATTTGCAAGTGCATTTACAAGATATTATCAGCTTGTCGACAATGCAAGACTCTATTGCACCAATGCAGTGGGAGGATCACCCAGAGTAAGACCTCTTGAGCTCTTTAAATTATGCTACTTCCAGTCCTGACATGAAAACATCTCTGAACACACCCATCAACATATTGAGGACTGATATGTGCATTGGAATGTTGTGAAATGCAGCTGATAGCAAGGAAAGATGGAGACAGCAATCTTTTAATTGACCCTGAAGAATATAAATGCTTGACCAATGTGGCTAATTTGAATGAGGATGCGGAATCCATATACCAGATTTACAGCGATGGAGGCATAATCTTCGAGTCAGGCTCAGTTTGGAAAGAGATCGTATATTCTCCTTCAAGGCCTGCCATTCAATCAGAGCTCAAAATCTCCATCCAAATGATTGAAAATCAACTACTCACAAACAACGACAACAAGGCTTGAACTCAAATGGCTGTCTTAGCAGCATTATTTTTTTCTCTTTGTACTGTAATCATGTGAGTGATATTTTTTAAAGGGTATGAGATCAATTTGAAAAATCACCAAAACAGAGACGAATTGAGTGAAGAACATTCATTCAACTAGATTGCAATCCATTACACTGATTTTTTTTTTTCATCGCCATTAATGAAAAAAAAAGATAACCCCTATGCTAAAATACCTAAACAAATGCTATCAAACATCAAAATTTACAGAATCTAACCACTAATAAAGACATGAGACGATCTCCTTATTTCTTGCCCTTCTTAACAGCAACTTTCTTGATGGGCGACTTGATGGTTTTAGGCTTCTTAACTACTTTCACCGGCGTCTTCTTCTTTGAAACCGCAACAGCCTTCTTCTTCGCCGGCGATTTAGCCACCTTCTTTGTGGTTGATTTCAGCATAGTCGTCTTCTTCTTAGCCTTCTTCTCAATGGGCTTGGCAGGAGCTTTGACATCAGAGACAGAAGTAGCAGTTTTAGGAGGAAGCTTAAAAGAATTCTTGACCTTAACAAGCCTGCCATTAGCAACAAGTTTCTTCAACTGAACAAGCAATAGTTTCTTGAAATTAGGAGGCAGATTACTCTTTTGCTTCTCCTCAATAAACTTAGCAATCGCAATCTGACTCGACCCTGTCCTCTCTTTCAACGCCATTATCGCCTCATTAATCATCTAAAACCCACAATGAAAAGTTAAAAGCAATCATATCGAACATAAAACAGACATAAATTAATAAAAAAATCATCGCATTAGCACCTCACTGTAAGGAGGATGGGCTCTGGGTTTACTTGGAGCAGAAGCGGGTTTCTTGGATTTTGGCTCCTTGGTGGCCTTGGCCTTGGTTTTTGCCGGAGCAGAAGCGATAGCCATGGTTACGCAGAGAATCGAACGCAAGCAAAAATGGATAATTTAGAACAGAAAGCAGAATTTTTGCAAGAAAGAAGAAGAAAAACAGGGGAATTTATAGGGGATCCGAAAATGGTAAAAGATCGCTGTGATTGGTAGAAAAAGCTTGGCGAGGATCGTGATCCGTGCGAGGAGAATGTTTGAGCAGGAACCGTTGGATTGGATGTTATCTACGGTGAATTATGCATTTCCTGACGAATTTTTTTTACTTTTTGAGTAACGTACTGAAATTGGTAAGCAGTGGCAAGCGCTGTGACGCGGATTGTTATCTGCCACTGGATAATATTTGAATTTTAACCGTTGGATTGCGGATTCATTAACGGTGGATGATGATAAGTTTGGTGTTTTTTTTTTAATAATAACACTAATTGAAAAAATATCCTGATTTTACTGAAAACGTGCCCCTTAATTTTTTTTTTGCAAAATTTATGCACTACTTTTTTTTTATATAATTGTAAATATTATTCAAATTAAAATTTAAGATACTAATGCTAAATTTATAATAACACTTATCGAGAAAATTCCTATACAAATTTTTAAATTATTCAGGATGTAAAAAAATTATAGTGAGAGGTATACGTCCTAATTGACTCAACAGGATTTTTTTTTTTCAGTTTATTTGTATGAGAAACTCAAATATTTGCCACCTTATGCAATTTTTATCTTAACTTTTAAATTTTGGTAAATATATTTTGATTTAGTAAATATTTGATAATTTTATTATAAATATTTTTTATTAAAATTGAATAAAAATGCCGACGTGACATTTTATAATTGGTCAAATTTATATTTTTAATTTTGTAATCTATAATTATTTATTAGCATAATAAATTTAAATGTTCAAAATTTTTGACAATTTTATCTCAATTTTAAAATTTTAATTAAATATTTCAATTTAGTCAATTTATTAATAAAAATAATTTTTTATTATAATTAAATAAAATACAAACGCAATAATAAAAAATTAAATTTATCATCGATAAATTGTTAAATTTATAAATAATTTTCTTATAGTAATTTAAAAATTATTAATTTAGATAATTTAAATTTTTTTAATTATTTCATAATTATATATTTGAAAGTAGTTGAAATAGCTATTTTAAAATGTAAAGAAAAATTATCATATATACAATTTTATTATAAAATAATAGTTAATTATAAATTTACAATTTTATCGCATGTAAATTAATTTTTTAGTTATCATATCAAAATATTTTATTTAATTTTACTCAAATAATTTTAAATTAAAATAATAAACATTTATAAATTTTATAATATAAAAAATAAATTTTATGTCAGTATTTTTATTGAAAAATTCTACAATACTTTTAAAGTATTCCTATCATTAAAAATAAAAAAAAATCTTCAAAAAAAGTTACCTATAATAATAGGTTAACCGGTAGATAATCATATTAAATAAACACAATTTAAAAAAATGTTCACTCGTCTTACTTCAAACTCTTTTTTTTTTTTTTTAAAAGTAAAAAGCCTATTATTACTTTAAGAAAATTTTGAACGAAAGAAATTAATCGTATCATCACTTTTAATCCTTCAGATTTAAATACTGCTTAGAATCAACAATTTCATAAACATCTCAAATTCAATTATTACTTTCAATCTTTTATATTTAACCATCCCTTTCAATTTTAATATTCAACTATCATCCAATTTATAGTTGAGATAAGTTTCTGAATTTTTATAAATTTACAGTTGAGTTTGATTATCACCTTTTGATTTGTTTCATAATTCAAATTGATAGAAGAAATGAGATTTGTATATGTTAATATAATATGGTCAACCAAAATTTTTTTTACTTCATAGATTGTGGCCAACCTCTATCATTATATGATCGACATGTATCATTTTGTGGTTAACCATGTATAGTTTTGTTACTTATTACGTTTTCATAATTATAATTATATAACTATATATATATATATATACTAGTTTTTTTCTTACATGCGTTGCACGTGATTTATATTACTATTAAATGAATATATTTATAATATAAATAAATTAAAAAGTAAAATTACTAAGAATAATAATAAATATAAAATGATTAAATAAATAAGAAGAATAAAACATAAATAATTGTGAATAAAATAAAATCTTCATTTCGAAATTTTATTTCTTCCATTATCATACAATACAAATATATATTCATTATTGATCACAATGTAAACAAATTAAAACAAGAACAATAAAATAAATATGAAATATGAAAGAACAAACTTTTTTTTCTTAATTATTAGTGAGTTGTAATTTTGCATTTATAAATAGAAAATAGAAAATAAATATACATTAAAAATTTTCAATTTTAATATTTAGAGTGAATTTTATAGTTATTTATTAAATATTTTTCAATGACATTTAGATAGATTACACATACACATATTTAAATTTTATAGCTCACTAAAAGAATAAAAACAGTACTTAGTAATAGCAAAATAAAAAAAGAAAATAACTTTCGGTGTCATTAAAATAACAAATAAAACACACAACAAAACAAAACTAGTAGATATTTTATTATATAAAACATAAACAATAAACTAAAGGAAATAAAGTGTATAGAAAAACCTGTAATCAAATCGAGGTTAGAGTTTTACTCTATTTCTTTAAGACAAATTTGTTCCCCACTGGTGCTAAAAGTTTTGCAACAATTGTCTCTTAGGATACAATGATTTCTTCTTGTAAAAGTAGCACTTCAATTTACAAGAAAAACGAATTAGAAATAATATTAACTCTCTTAAAATTAGTATGAAGATTTTGATAAAAGAGGAAGAAGACACATAAAAAATTAAATCTCTAACCATCTATTGCTGGAAATCTATATTTATATAAAGACTAATGAAAAGATATGACTCTCCTAAGAGATATAAACAAAAAGATATGACTTATGAAAAGACATGAGCCAAAAAAAATGTCTTAAAACAATTTCTCATTCAACCTAAATAAAATTATATTAATTTATTGAAATTAATAGTATTTTCTAACAAAAACTAAATGTAAAAAATACAAAATTTGGTTTGCTATTAATGTGTTTCATTTAAAATTAAACTGACTAATTTTTTATTTTATAACTAAATAATATTAATAAAAAGAAAAATAATTTATAAATAAAATTTTAATCAGAACAAAATTTTTAAACTTTGTAACTCAATCATTTTATTAGTTACTTATATATTTAACATGTTTAGATATAAAATATGTTTATAAATTAAATTACTTTACTAATTGTTTATAAATATAAATTTTAAAATGTTTTTTCAATATAAAACAAACGTCCATCGTCAGTATTTGTATAAATTAAACTACTTCATTTATTATTTGTATAGAAATTTAAAATACATATTTAATTTAAAATAAAAATTTATTTTTTCAATCCATTTGTTTTAATATGTAATAAATGTTTAAAATAATATAACTACTTTTATATGAACTTGTAAAATAAAATATTTCTATTAAAAAATTACCTCATATATTGGATAAATTTATAGATAATATAGATATTAATATTTTATTTTTTGTCCAAAAAATTCACCTCTTTTCTAAGTTTCACTAATTGATAACCCATGTTATTACTTTTGATTTCCCATCAAGTAATATTTTATGTTTTTTTGTCCAATTAGCTAGTGCATGAGATTAAAAATTTATATGTTCAAAGTGAGTATAAGACCAATAAAAGATTTAAATACCAAGATAAAATTCAATACTAGAGATTAGTCATAATTTATGTGCATTTATTATCTTTTATCACATTATAATATTTTTAATTATTTAATATGGATAACAAAAATATAAAAATGTATAAAATAATTAATATTTTAATAAGATTTTTCTAAATAATTATATGTGGACCTTATAATGATAGTTTTACAATTTATATACTTTATTTAAATTTGATGATAAAGATAATATAAATTATTTTATTATAGATTAAACCTATATAATTTCTAATTATAAAAATTTAAATTTTAAAATACAAACTCAAATAATTTTTATTAGTTTTAAGATTTTCAAAAATAAAATAAAACTATTTATGTCATTATGTAAAATATATATGTCTTTTTTTTCAATAAAAGTTTTCGCTTTATTCATGCTATATATATATATATATATATATACCTTTGTGGCTAACCACTAAAAGAAATTTACTGAAATATATATTCTCTAGTTTTACTTGATATTTTATAGTGGACTATATTATTTTATGGTCCATCATAAATCTATTATATAGTATATATTTTAATTTTACATGCAGATTATGTCTAATGAGTGAGATAACATTTCTTAAAAAGATATTATAAATATAAGTGATGTTTTAAATTTGGAAGGGTGCAATGATCAATTTGATGGTTGTGAGACTTACTATGATTCTCCACAAATTTATTTGAGTAATGAAGAGGTTGATATTGCACTTGTGGCAAATAATTTTGACACATCATAAAAGAAGTGTTTCCATTTATTGTTAAAAAAAATATTTCCGTTAACAAAATTATTTTTCGTTAAGTATGAATGCAAGTTGTAAGTTATTTTTTTTCAATTCAATCTAATAATTAATGTTTAATATTTTAATTTAATGATTAAAAAATTAAAGATATATATACCTTTAAGACATTACAGAAGCTCTTATTTTTATTTAGTTTTGATTAAATATTTATTTATGCTAAAATTGCTTAAAACTGATGAAATTGAGAAATTTTTGTTAAGATTAAGAAGTTTGTATTGAAGTTCGGAATGGTATTGAAGTTTGGTTCCAGAGCTGGTTACGGGCAGTCCCCGGCTGAAGGATGGTGGCCCAGCTTAGATTTTAGGGTCCAAAGGTGGCAAACATCGAAGCTAAACTCGTAAAAGAGGCCCAAAAAATATCCAACCCAGCCCAAGAATAGCAAAGGACCAAATGTTAATTAACAAACAAAACAGACCCATATATGCAAAAACGTAAAAGAAACATTTTAGGGTTTGTACGCTACACTTTCTCATCGGATATAAAAACAGCAGCTTTTCAGTCTCTTCACTTCTTCTCTTGAAAAACCCTAGCGGCCACATTGCATTAGTCTTCGTTGAAGATTTTTCTGATTCAATCCCCGGGAAGAAGCAATCATGGTAATCTCTAATCTTCCTCCCTTCAAATCATTGTCAAAAATTCAAAAATTTTGTTGTTTATGGTAATGATCTAATGTATAAAAAATGTAATGTGCAGGCGGATGTGGAGGCAGAGGTTGGGGTTGCAGGACAGCCTAAGAAGAGAACATTCAAGAAGTTCAGTTTCAGAGGAGTGGATTTAGATGCTCTTCTTGACATGTCTACTGATGAGCTTGTTAAGCTCTTCGGTGCCCGTGCTCGCAGAAGGTGTTGTTTTTAATTGAATCGACTCTGTCTTCTGTTGTTTTTTTTTTTAAATTTTTCTCTAACTAATTATTTTTTTGGGCATTTAATTGAAATTTTTGTCTCATTTTTATAGGTTCCAAAGGGGACTTAAGAGAAAGCCTATGGCTTTGATTAAGAAGCTACGCAAAGCGGTAATTTTTTGTTCCAAGATTTAATTTTTTTGGTGTTGTGTGGATGTATGGTGTTTGTTTTATCTTGGTAATTTGTCTAGGCTATCTTATTTGAGAGGTTTTGATTGGAATGCTAATGAGTGTTGAATCCCATTTTATTTGAATAAGGAGAATTAACAGTGATCATTTTGCTGCTAACTCAAAACTATTTGTCAATTTGACCAATGGGAAATTTAAACTTATGTTTGTACTTACGGAAAATGAGTTTTTGATTTAGGTTGACTCCAATCCTCAACACTAAAATAGTGTTAATTTTACACTAAAATACAGTTTCTACAGTAATTTTTCTCCGACCCATTACAAAATTTTTAACACTAAAAAAAATGTTCTCTTTATATTTTTTTTATATCACATATTATAGTATTTAAACATTATCATATTACACCTATATTTATATTCTTCTAACAAATGCATCCACTAATAATATATTTTGATATTGATCAAATAATGTTAAATTATTTAATTAATAATTTTTTAATTATATAACGCCATATATAATACTTAATTAAAAATAAAAATTACAATTAAAAATTAAAAATTACATTATCTTAAAAGTTATGTCTATACAATGAAAACTTGAACTGAATTGAATATCTTAAAACTTAATAATATAATTTAAAATTAAAAAAAAACCTAAAATGCATCGTGAACATGCCAAACGTAAAAATACGTTTGGCATGTTCATTAAACCAAAACTGTGTCCAATTATGCGTATGGGTTGGAGCCAAGAAACCTAAATTTTCCCCTGAAGTAGTGCTGCGTTGGAGATGGCCTTAGGTTGGTCAAATGAATGTTGTCTAAAATTACTCTAGTTCTGTGACTGTGCTGTGGGTATGGATGTTTTTGGACTATTTATGTTGTTTTTGTTAGCTCTCCGTATCAACTATTGATGAGTTTGTGGGTGAAAATTTGATTTTATTGCCTTTGGCCAAAAAAAAAAAGTAAAAACTTCTGTATGAAACAAGGTTTTGTTGGAGTTGGAATTACTATTTTTTTTAGCAGAGTGGAAGGGTAGTTGCCAAATTGGGGTGTGCAGTCTCTGATGCTTGTAATTTGCAGTCATTGAATCTATTTGATTTTGGTTGGCTTGGATATCCAGTTGCTCTTGTACAATTTTGTTTTATCCACCTGCATTTTACCTTTTTGTGGATTTTCTATTTAGTTGAATTTGAGGTGATTTCAGTCATGGAGTTAGATAAAGGTGCTACTCTGAAAGTAGTATGTATATTATTTAGTAAATGACAATATGAAAATTTTTTGATGGTTTTGACTTTTAGTTTCTCCAATTTTTTTCTATTGTGTAAGAATTTGGATGCAATAAATGTAAGACAAGTGTAAAGTTTAAGTCTGAAATTTTAATAAATAAGGAGTACTGAATGCTTGTTTCTGTTTGCTGTTAGAAATCATGTGTGCTAATGTTTGGTGAAAGTACTTTATATGCATGGTTCTTAGATTCAACTAACAAATTCATTTGTGGCGTTGTTGTTTTGAACCATGTTTCTTTCCTGTTTGTAGTGTGTTCTAGTTCTAACCCAATTACCAATCTTTAATGTTTCGGAGCTTGTAGTATGTACCAGTTCTAACTGAATTACCCTTTAATGTTTTGGAGCAGAAAAGGGAGGCCCCACCTGGTGAGAAGCCAGAACCAGTCCGAACTCATCTTCGTAATATGATCATTGTACCTGAAATGATTGGAAGTGTTATTGGTGTGTACAATGGAAAGACCTTCAATCAAGTTGAAATCAAGCCTGAAATGATTGGTCACTATCTAGCTGAGTTTTCAATCTCATACAAGCCTGTTAAGCATGGTAGACCTGGTATTGGTGCCACCCACTCATCGAGGTTCATTCCTCTCAAGTGAAAATGCTTGCCTTCATCTTGGATATCTGGTTTTTTTATATTATATGAAGACATCTATGTTGATGAAATTTTTGTCTTTTGAAGTTGTTTCCTGGAGTTTTTAGGTATTTAAATTGCTATTCTATAGATGTTGACTTCTCCTCTGTTTTAAAGATCTGGTGTTCTTGATACTTTATGGTAGTCAATATTTGTTGGATTTCTCGAAGTTTACCCTTCACCTGGCATCTTTGTTTTAGATATCTGATGAGTATTTTTCATTCTACTTTGTGCGATGATGGTGTGCAATGATGCGTTATGTAAAATTGATGTTCAGTGTACCAATGAATGAATTCAAATTCAACATCATCCTCTAGGATAGATAATTGGATAAATAATTTGGAGTCTAGCACTCAAATTAATGAATATGAACATTGTCATATTCTAACAATTGTCTTTTGGAATTTGTTGAACTGAACGTTGCTGTATTATGATTTGCATATAAATGTTATCATATTCTAACCTCTCTCGGAATTCATTAAACTACAGATGTATCAAGATTGTTGATTCACAATTTATTGTTTCATTTCTAAACAAAGAGATTTTTACAATTAGTTTGCCTTGCGATTACTTGACAGGCTTAATTAATTACCAGTCTTTGGTGATAGGTTTGATAGATTTCTTTTTTTGGCCAATAAGGTTTGATTAATTTCTTTGTTCATGTATTGGTCATCTACTTCGATCGCCCTTAGGAATTAAATTATGTTGGCCGTGGACCCGTTTGTTCAGTAAAGGATAAAAGCAAAAAGACTTCCTAATTTTTCCACTGGCTTTTGTGGCGTCCAAGTACAACCTCAATATTCAGAGACCTGCAATATGAGGATGGCGTTCTGCTCCTCCTTATGAACTGTGCCTTGCAGTTGAGGGCAGCTGCTGTTTATGATTTTGGCAGTGGCATATTCAAATGGGATGAGGTACAAATTGATCCTTAATTTTACCCAAATGTTCATATTTGACCTTAATGTTTTTTTTGTCCCAAAATTGAATTTTAATCTTTGAAAATTGGATTATATTAGACCTTTCTTTAAAGAATTGTTACAATTAAGTCCTAAAAATCAAAGAAAAGTTTAACTTTGATGTTAATTGATAAAAATTAGCTTGAATAACAATGCAAATAGATGAAATTACTTTCAAAATAAATATTTATGTAGTTTTTAAATTTTTTAAAATTAGAGAAATATATTTTTTATAATTTTAAAAAGGATTTAATTTTTTTTGGTAGATTTAAAAATTTTTAAAAATTTTAAAATCAAGTAATCTACATTTAAGAAAAAAGAAATAAAAATTTTCTATGCACATACTAATTTTTAAATTTTTTTTAAGTTTATAGAAGCTTTTAAATTTTAAATTTTTTTAACAAATTATTAAGTGTATAAAAAATTTTCAATTCTTTTTTATTAAATGTATATGGCTCGATTCTAAAATTTTTAAAATTTAAAAATTTTTTAGATATATAAAAATTATTTTTAACTTTTTTCTTAATTTTCAAAAAAATTACAAATGGTTTTTATAAACTTAAAAATTTAAAAAACTTCATAAATGTATATTTTTAAAGTAATTTCATTAATTGCCATTGTTATTTAAACTGATTTTTATTAATTAATGTTAAAATTGATTTTTAGGATTTAATTGCAATAATTCTTTAAAAAGGGTTCAATATGATTCAATTTTCAAAGATTAAGATCCAATTGCGATAAAAAAAACATTAAGATTAAATATAAATTGAGAGTCAAATTTGTATCTTATTCCTATTCAAATTCCAGCAAATTTTAATAAAGTTTTGACTCTTGAGAATGAATTTTTCATCAATTATTAAATAGCCGTTGGTTTCGGAAATATATACAAGGACTAAAACCAAGCAGAATTGACGAGTTGGGGAAGAAGGGCCAAGCTTTTTGAAGGTTCTCTGAGTGTATGCTTTCCATTTTTAACATCTTTTTAATAGCAAAATAATTTGACAGTCAAAATAATAGCAAGTAGCAACAGAGATCAGCTCTTGCTAACATTGAATCTAGCTAACAGTCGCTTTCCCTATTTTATTTTCTTTCTTGGAAGCGTCGGGTTCTTTATAGTGTACAGGCTAATTGACCCTGTCTTAACTGGTTGCTATACGACTTGTGTGGTGGAAAATTATTATTGGACCAAAGTCACCAACTCCAAGTTCTTTTATCTTATTTCTAGCCTTCTTGGAAATGAAATTGAAGTTTCTGTTGCACGTCCTGTAATGTTCTTTGCACTTCCTTTCTTACCTCACCATCTGCAATCTTCAAACCATTTAAAATATGCAATTAGTGCCCATTAAAGGTGACCACAGAATGTATCCGTGTGCATACTTTTATATGGGTATGCCCATGTGCGTATATCTATTTATATATTATAACTTTTATGAAAGATAGAAAATTTAAGATTTGACATTTTTTTTATAAGTTCAATTATAATTATAATTATTATTATTATTATTATTATTATTATTATTATTATTATTATTATTATTATTATTACGGAAGAAGATTGGTGTTGCAGTCCGTGATACAAATTGTGTATTACAATTTGCTGATAAGGGTACCAAAAAGTGTGAAGGATAAAAAAAAAATTATTTTTTAACACCGTGACACTTATTATTATTATTTTCAAAAAAAAACTTATAATATTAGAATAACAATTATAATATTTGATTTTCATATGAAGATTGAAGGTCGGATTATAATTCTATTACATGCTACATTAAAATTCAAAAATTTTTAAACGAAAAATCTGTTTTGCTAATAAATTAAGAATATGTTTTTAGAAGAAATATGTTATTTTCATCTTTTACCCAAATAGTGAAAATAATTAAAAGAAGCATAGTCTCATTTTCATAGTTGAAGCACTCGATTAACAAAAACATTTTCATTAGGCAATATGGTGGAAAAGCTGGAGAGAAACAGAGAAAATGGTAGTACCTGGGTTTCAATTTCCATCGCAGCTACAAGTTGTTGATCAGAAAAGTTGGATTGAATGCTTCTTATTGATCCGCAGCTGTTCAAGCATTTAAGAACCTCCACCATATAAGTTATTTCAAATGTTTTTGGATTAGCTACTGTGAATTCAATCTTTGTGGTGTTGCTTCTTCTCATTGCCTCCAATTTCACTTCATGCTCATAGTTTCTCCTCTCTAACAATTCCTTTTGTTCCTTCAGCTCCTGAATTCTCTTTGATGCCATTTGCATGATAGAATTCTTATCATTCTGCAATAAATATATCAAACGAATGTCAAATCCATTTGAAAAAAACGAATGAGCTTGGCTCGATGGTACTTAGGTGGTTGAATTCACTGTGAGAAAGCAAAATTTTTGTTCTCATTTAGTCCTGGTATCTGGTAGCCACAAAAGTCGGGATCGAGTTAAATGAATACTATAAGGAAGTAAAACTTTTCCAATGTCTTATTCAAGAATTTTTTTTTTAGTTGCTTGTTATCTGGGCCTATAGATGTTGGTAAGAAAAAAAATTTCTTGATAAATCATAGGTAATATTACTCATGTGCATGGACTGATTACCTTGGTGCCAACAGGAAGAACAGAGTGAAGGGCTAAGTACCCTTTCTTTTCATTTTCTCTCCTTATTCTTTCGCTCACTTTTCGACGATAACATCTCACGCTCTCAGATTCTTGACTTTCATTGGTCCTGACAGGAAAACTTCTCCTCATGAAATCTATCATTTTCTTGTTCATGTTACTAGAATTTGATCCATTATTGACAGAGATTTCGCTTCCGGGTACGCTTGTATATGGCTGGAAAGCACTTTGGTTTAGCAGTGGACCACTGTCGTACCAGAAGATATAATTCTGCAAAAATTCATCCTCCTCGAAGAAATGATCCATCTCTCTGTAATTACCCGGGAATTTCAAATGTGGTTTCTACGGCTATAAATGCTAAGTGGCCATCTGTTTAAATAAGCATGATCTATATAATTTAAGATTAAATTAAGAGAGGTCATTTAGGCACATTTCGCATGTGGTCAATTATGTAGGGTGTGGCTTGCTCTGGTCCAGTCAATATCTGAGGAGTCAATGGATCCGTCGCGTAAGGTTATATATATTAATCCCATGACATGGTGTATTGAAGTGGGGCCTACTCGTAAGTTTCATTTACAACTCGTAAGAATACAATTGTGGTCAACCTTTTTCTCGTCTGTTTGTTCGGTTGCAGGTTGCTGCTACTGTTTCTGAATCTTTGAAACAGAGCACAGCATGGATTAATGGGACTGTTTTCTTCTACAGGCCATGCAAACCAAGTATTCAAATAAGCTGATTAGCTTAGTTAATTTATTGTTCGTTACAAGAATGACCTGTACCATAAAAAGTGGAAGTAGCCCTCGGAGCTCGGACAGCGTCTCTGAGCCCTGGAGAAGAGTTATGATCTATGCAATAGTAAAATACATCCTTTCTGAAAATCAATTTCGTTATATAAATCAGTAACATTTATTACAGAGTGTTGATCATAAACGAAGGCATAGAAAATTTGCCAGGAACGATATTTACATCTACAACTTTTGTCTCTCCAGGTTATCAGAGCGACTTGGTGATGAGCAGGAGGTCAGAGATATTAATTTCTGCAAGGCAAAATTCTTCTTTTTCTAGTCCTGCCGCGATTTGTAGCTCATACCCACCCATTAGGTCAATCGATATAAATCACTCTCTTCTGAGTTCCGTCATTCGATGTCAGTGCCGATACACACCATATCAAGACTGTTTAATGCATGTCCTTACTGAATCTCAAGGTTTTTCCCCCTCCTCTTCATGGGGAAAATCTATTTAAGGGGATTCCGAACTAGAGTTATTTCTTTCAACATCATCATTTTCACCCTGCTGTGTGTCCGTATTTGCTACATATCTGCCATCCTGTTGAAGTGGGGAAACAGAAGGTGTCAAATGTATCTTACTGATGAAGGAAAAACATACTGAATAGTGCCATGTCCATTACAAACCTCAAGATCTTCCCCAGATGCCTGATTCTGGAAATTGTACGGAAAGTTTGTGTGGAGATTCTGTACAAAATTTTCATGTCCAACATCATCTTCATAATCAATTTCACTCTCAGATGTTTCTGGATACTGTTCATATCCCCATTAAGAAGATAAAATGGGAAAGGCTGTTAAACTAGTGCATATACTAGATAAAGACAGTATATATGGAAGATTAAGATTTAAGTATGCAGAGACCTCAGAGTCTGACTCATGATTTTGGACATTATAAAGGATGCTCATTTCCTGATAAGCATCATGAACTATGTCGCCAGTTTCATTATCAGCAGAATTAGCATCATTTTCACTTATGTATGCCCCAAGATATGCTTCATTTCCTTCCTCCTATAAAATAAAATGACATAGAATAAGAGGTTTAAATGCCAAATAAATCACATAAAAGAAGCTATAAGAGAACAAATATGAAAATACCTCATTGTCATCATCGTCTGTAGGATAAGCAGCATCTAAGCTGTCATACAATTCCTCATCCCCTTCATCTTTCACACTCTCCATTCGTTCCTATAAATATAAACATAAAACTTAAACATATCAAATAGATTGAGGGAACAAGCAATATCCAAAACATTGATGAAGCCTTACAATTTCACATCTTATTTTGTTCACTTTCTTCTGCAGAGCTGAAATATGATTCAGGAGAGCCTGTTTAACAATGCAACTAGATCAGTTAAACCATTGAAATTGTTGTCTATAAATGTCAATCTGCACATTTTAGGATTTACAATGATGATCGCATTAATCACCCTACTCAAGAATCCACGAAGTAACCCACAACCTGTCATTTTTCACAACCCATAATTCTCATATACATGAAGATTATAAATTTGATCGATGCAACTCCCCAAATGGGAGGGCAGAAGTAGCATGTGGCAAGGTCAGTTGATTTCAGCAACCAACAAAACAGCTCAGCCACCATCAAGTATACACTGTCAACTAACTTGTGATTCGCATGAACGAATGAGCAGTCCATAAGCAAACTAGCATGTGCATGCATGCGTACAATATATATATATTAGTAACAATACCTCACTCCTTTGAATCTCTATGGAACGAGCCAAAGCTTTCCTCTTTGTTAAAAGATTTTCTGGTCTCAACTTGGCAGGCCGCTGGTAGTCCTTTCCTCGATACACTACAATAGCATATCCTTTGGAGATTTTGTCCACTGAAACCAAGATACCTCCACTTTCAGCTTCAAGTGCTAATGCAATTTTTTTGACCCGCTCAATATCTTTGGCTTTCAAAATGATCTTAACCAATTCACGGTACTTCCAGTGCAGGTGCATGTTCTCCACTGTTCCATCGAAAACTCCACGTCGACCTGAAGCATGAGAATACCCACTTATAAAGTACTGTTATGCCAAACCATGATTAACTTCATTTATTGGAAGCTTCATTTTACCAAGAAGTAAGAAAGCTTTCATCCTTAAACCAAGCTTGCGAAACATAAATCTCTCCTCATCAGTTATGCTTTCTGGGTCAGCCTGTCTTTCTGCTGGTTTTAAAAATACTTCCACCTTGGACAAGGCTTGTTCAGCTTTCATTAGCTTTTTTTCAGCCTAGTAGACAAGATACCAAAGATTACATTTATGCTAAATCCACACTATAGCATTTATTTGTAGTACTTTAACGAGTGAAAATACTGCATGAGAAAAGAAACTCACAAAAGCAAGCTTGCTCTCGAGTTTTCTGACAAGATTTGCATGCCTTGCTATTTCAGCTTCTCTCATAATTTTTTCTTTGTGATTTTGATCCAAACTTTTCCCCCACCTTGCATCTGCATCCAACGTTTCCTCAAGTGTGCCAGCAGTTCCCGACTGCTCTATTGTTTCAGCACTTTGTACAACCAAGGCTGATGCTCTCAACCGTGCCTGCTCCTCTTCATCTTGTAAGGATTTTGCCAATCTCTCTCTTTCCAGCAATGCTTCTGTGACTTCCGGCGACAAGAAATCCTTTCCCCTATAGAAGACCAAGAAATCCTTGTTTCTTGAAAGCAGCTTACCTCCAGTCAATTTCTGCAGCCGGTAATAAGATCACACACTCAATTATTTTTCACACTTTTCCTATTAGGAAATTAAAGCTAAAGCAAAAGAGAAGAAAACTAATTTTATTAGTTTCAGTACTATGAAATGGATGTTTTACAAGTAAAAAATGCCAGATAACATTCAAATTGCTTGGATTAGATAACTGAGCATAAAGGGACATTGGGGATCATCCATCTAGTGACTTTCAAGAAGGAAGAAACAATAGTCCATGGACTGTTACATGGAAATACTAGGGGAGTCCCAGATTCTTATTACTATTTGATCCTTGTTTTTGGTTGAGAGGAAGGGATATCTTTCACTCAAGCATTTGCATTTGGGGGTCATGGAAAATTACCCACATCCTGAAACATCAAAATAAATCATCTCTGGGGCTCCTGGTATTTTATCAACGCAACTATACAATTTTCCAGCAGAAACACAATCAATCCACAATTGGGATAAAATGACATCTATCCATCATAGGCACCAAAAAGTAAATTTCTTCTAAACAAAAAAAGGACAAGAAGGAATATATAAATGACATGCACATGTTTTTCTCTCTCTAATTTTTTTTTAATATTTTTACAGTATGATACAAGCATGAAGTATATGGTGGAAGAACAACAATTCTATAGACTTCAGCATTTTTTATTTTTTCTACTTGTATATTTCAAACACAAATAGTATAAAGTCATACACAAAACTTCACATTTTCATCTAATGAAAGTAATTCTTCACCCAGTTATTGAGAAATTGTGTATCCCTTCAGGTGTTAGTACATGTTAGATTACCTTGATATCTTCAGCCATTCTTTCACTAGTAGTAAGTTGTACACCACGTTTAAGTGCAATCTTTGCAATTGAACTCTTTTCCCATAATTTGATCATAGCAACAGCCAAGCCTTGAAGTTGCCTGCTTCTGCCTGGTAATTGAAAATTGCATAAACAGTTTTAAATGAAATCTGAAATTGACAAACTATCAAGAGCAGAAGTAGCATATACCCAATGCAAAATGCGGAGGAAGGATCCTGGCAAGCCTTCGCAAGGATGTTGCCTCCTTTTGTCCAAGAGTAGATCTCACTCCATAAGGAAGTATCCTGAATGGAGGTTGGTAACCAGGCACAATGCCTGGAAGCATATCTGCATCCACAGGTAATGGATCCAGTCCTGTCCATTCTGTGTATCTTGGACCCAGACCTTCCAACAGCTTGTCTACCTCATCTTCATACTCTACTTCTGTTGTCATTTCTATTTTTTGTTGTCCCTCACCCTCAACATTTGAATCTGAGTTTGGCATATTCAAGGTACTGGAAGCAGCAATGTTAGATGAACTTCTAATAATTCCAGTAGCTGTTGGCAAGGAATCAGTAGATATCTCATTTTTCTTCAAGATCTTTTTAGTCAGTTGCACTGAAGGATCCTCATAACTCACACCTCTATACAAAGATACAGATGTGCCGGATCTCCAGATTACCAAACCTCCGGTTCTTTTCTGAAAACATTACAGTGTATGAAGAAAAAGAAGATTAGGAAAACAAAAGAAACAATAGTATCAATCGATGGATAAAAAAAAAAATAATTTATATAGGTGCCCTAGTGAATAACCTTCTTACATGTAGTTTCTTTAGTAATGTCTTCCCCACCATTGCCCCCTACCCCCACCAACCCCTGAACAATTATAGGTAGACTTACAAGAAACAATTGCATTCGAGAAGTAAAATGGATGGGTAGTTTTCTACATCAATAACTCTTATGAGCATGAAACATATTCTAAATTTAAAGCAAAATGGATGGGTGGTTTTCTACATCTAAAGTTAATCTCATCTCTAAGAAAAAATGCTAATTGTCAAAGTCATAATATGTCATTCATTGGCTACAGGATTAATTCAAAATTTTATAGCAAAATAATCAGCTTGCCTGTGGAAATAGCTGATTCTTACCTGTTTGCAGGGATATAACCCTTATGTTATGTATTAACTGCTTATCTCCTTCAGGCCTTAAATATCTACTACAACGAAATCAATCAAAGACGGATTTTTCATTGAGTTCAGTTCTTGGCAGGCTTCTCAATAGAGTTAGTTTTGGTAGTTTCTGATACACAAATAAGAATAACAGATGATGTACATGAAAGGACTATGAAGCCTTATGCTTGAATATCGATTAGCTCTTGTGAGTATACTTTTCCATTTCACTCCTTTCAACATCAATTAAAGATTCCACAATTGAACTATGATGAAAACTCAGACTTCCAAACCTGCAGGTTCTACTTCAATGCTTGGGTTTCTCACTTTCTTATCCTTAACAACCAATCTCCAATCAACAAATATGCAAATAAACTAAAATGCATCAACTATATAGA
>CATIWM010058757.1:0-13624 GCA_949671775.1 Mallotus repandus
AGGAAGATGCACTTCGGGAATTCAAACCCGACTAGACATTCTTAAAATGCCCACTTCGGGGATACAACCCGACCAGATGTTCTTAAAAAAGGGAGATGCACTTTAGGGATTTAAACTCGATCAGACATCCTTAAAAAAAAAAGATGCGCTTTGGGGATTCAAACCCTACTAGACATCCTTAAAACGTAAATCTTGAGAATTTCATTTTCGAGAAGTTACTCACAGAAATTTTCCCTGTCAGCCTCGGGGGCGTCAAGCAAGAACAAATAACAAGTGTCATATAGCCTTAGAGGCGTCAAGCGAAAACAAACAACAAATGTCGTATGGCCTCACGGGCGTTAGGCAGAAAATAAACAACAAATGCCATATAGCCTCGAGGCCGTCAGACGAAGACAAACAATAAATGCCATATAGCCTCGAGGGTGTCAGGCGAAGATAAATAATTAATGCCGTATAGCCTCGGGGGCGTCAGGCAAAGAACAAACAATAAATGCCATATAGCCTTAGGGGCGTCAGACAAAGAAAAGCAACAAATGTCGTATGGCGTCGGGGGCGTCAGGCAGAAAAAAATAAATAAATACCGTATAGCCTCAGGGCTGTCAGGCGAAGACAAACAACAAATGTCATAGAGCCTCTGGGGCGTCAGGCAAAGAAAAATAACAAATATCCTATAGCCTCGGAGGCGTTCGACAAGAACAAACAACAAGTGTCATATAGCCTTGGAGGCGTTAGACTGGAATAAACAATAAGCGCTATATAGCCATAGGGGGCATCAGAGGAAAATAAACTAAAACAAGCCATATAGCCTCCGGGAACAAACAACATAAGCCATGTAGCCTCTAGGGCATCAGGAAAAATTAAACAACACAAAAATAATCAAAATGCTTTATATAGCCTCTGGGGTGTCAGGCGGGAACAATCAACAAATGTCGTATAGCCTCGAGGGCGTTAAGCAGGAACAAACAACATAAGCTATGTAGCCTTTGGGGCATCAGGCAAAATTAAACAACACAAATACAATCAAAATGTGCCATATAGCCTCTGGGGTGTCAGGCGGGAATAGTCAACAAATGTTGTATAGCCTCGGGGGCATTAGGCAAGAACAAACTAAGCTATACAGCCATGCAGGCATCAGGCTAAAAAAAAATAAGCCATATAGCCACACAGGCATCAGGCTAAGTAGCTTAAGCAGAAGATCACACTATACACCGAAGCTAGCTTCACATTCAGAAAAGTTCAAAACTAGTGTATGCATGATTCATGATCTTTGAAGGCTTTCAAAAACTAATTTGATAACACAAGATCTTATGCACTGTTCTGTGAAAGACATGCATTACTTTAATGTTAACATGTATGAAATGTCGAAATAATTCTTTACAAAAGATTCATGTATGCATGAACTAAGGGAAACAAAAAATCTTGAATGATTTGGCCAAGTGCCTTTTCTATTTAGAGCTAATCTTTGGGAACTGGCCCTTCTTATATCAAAGAATTTGAATTCAAAAATTGAGTCTATCAAAGAATGTCGTTGAGATCAACGTATCCAAATGGAACAGAAATTAAGATCCTTATATGATCAGATTGAGATGATGACAACAAATGCTCCCAGCTTGGTTTCCTTCATGAAATGTTTTGCTGTCATAGGAGGAGAGTTCTTGACCTTCTATGTAGAAGAGACTCTATCTACCCCCAGTTTAAGAATTCGTTACAAGATTCTGTGACTCTTGAGGTTCAACATGTCATATGATCTTAAAATATGCCCCCGGTTGAGGAATTGATGGACTCTATCACTCTTGCATCATAAAACAGGATCTTATGAACTCTCAAATTGCTCTCCTTAGAATGAAAGTGCAACTAATTTTATCTTATATTCCCTCTTTTTCCTAGGTCGCCCTCTTTTGAGAGTTTTCGAACCTAGCTGAGTCTTTTATTTTTTTCTTCTTTTATTTTCCCTCTTTTGCTTAGGTCACTCCCTTTCTGGGAGTTTTTGAACCTAGCTAGGTGGTTGTAAGTTCATATTGATGTTTGACCATTGTTTTGTCATGCTCGGTGTCTATATTGCCATTTTGGATGTTGATCACTTTTGTTGCTGATTGTCAAATATTGATGTCATCTGTACTATTGATTGCTACCAAGTTGATGATAAAATCCATGTCTGACACTTCATGTGCTAACATAAATCATGCCCATTTTAAATGACTACTCTTTCGTTACAACCATGCATGCTACATTATGCTTATTATTAATCAGCCCTTTGTGGGTTTTTTGACCAACTATTTTTCAGCTCACATTAGGTGGAAATTTTGGGATTGGGGTTTTGAGTTTGGCATTATGAGGACTTTTGAAGGGTTATATAGGATTGACTTTTCAAATATGGGGGGCACAAAAACTTTTCTTCTCTTATTTTCCTTCATTTCATCTCTTTTTCCTTTATTTCTTTTCCTTTTCTTTTCTTTCCTTCTTCTTTCTATGTTTTTTCTTTTCTTTTTCCTATTTCTTTTCTTTCTTTCTTTCTTGGTGAATATGGTGAATTTATTTTGGGAGAAGCTGAGGTCAAAACTGCCCCAATGGAAAATTGAAAGTCAACTTTGACATTTAGTCCTCTTGATGTGGTTTTTTTTTTCATATCTATCTCTCCCATTCAAGCATAACATGGCATGCATAATCATAGTAAATTCATAATCATGTAAATCAGGCAATCAGACATTCATTAGCACTAAGAGAAACATTTTCATCAGCTGCAGCCAAACATTGTTCTGAATTATTATAACATAAAAAAGCATTCATAGATAATCATCATTCATCGGTGTTCAAATTCAAATCAGCTTCAACTTGTACTTCGAAACGGTAGAGCTCTTTGAAGTCCCTTATACCCATGTCCTTCAGTTTGTCAGCTAGAGGTAAAACACATGCTTCTATGGCTATGACTAGCTGGTCAGATTCTGTAGGTTTGTGCTTCATTTGGGCTAGATTTCCTCTCCATCTAATTAAAATGCTTGTGAAAGGTTCATCTAATCCTTGCATTGTGTTCTGTAACTCTTGAAGAAACACTTTAAATTGTGAATTCAACCCATATTGTTTAATGAAAGTTGAACATAGCTCCTTTCAGTCTTTCTAAACATGTGCATTTAGAGTGTAATACCATTTGATAGCAACTCCTTCCAAAGATAATGGAAATTGTTTAACGATATGAGCTTTGGACAACTCAGTGGCCTTCATGTATGTGACATACTGCTTCAGATGCAAGTGAGGATCATCTGTGCCAGAGTATTTCTTCATGCTTTAGAATTGATATTTTGGGGGCCATGGTTCTTCCTTCAAATCCAGGTTTGCATCCAAGTTAACAAAGTTAGGATTAAAGCCATGTTTTTTCATTGCAGTTTGCAGTTGATCCACTTGCCTCATCATATCTTTCATCCATTCTGACTCAGTTGGATCTGTTGGTGCCTTCAATTTTTCTTTTCATGGCTCACTAAGAACAGTTCTAGTTTCAGAGTCTTTTTCATTGGAGGGCATCTTCCCTACGATCTCAGTAAACATGTCTTTGACCATCAGTTTCATGTCATCCCCTATCTCTTTCTTGAAAGATTCAAAATCAAAATTAGAGGGTCCTGAAATTCTGCTCCTTTATAAAGTAGTCTCAATTATTTGATTGCATCCTTAATATTGGCGGCCCAAATTCACCTTTAATCTACTTCGAAAAAAAAAGAAGTTCATGGCTAAGAAAAATGCTCTTTTTCTCTTTTTTTATATTTTTTTTTTTGCTGAATAGCGTGTATGCATGAAATGCAGATTCACCTTAACATTTAAAGACAAAAATAAGCATATATTTTATTTACATGTAACACATAACAAGACAAAGCTCTTCAAGCGGTATCTCCACCCTTATTTCTCCCACATACGTGTTCAATAGCGAGTTCCTTATCCTAGGATTGTTAGTCTGGGTTTTTGTTATCAACAGGGGATAACAAAACCAACGTACATAAGAAAGCTCTCAAGACGATGCAGACAAATAAAAATTCCTTTGAATAAAACCAAAATCCATTTTAATGGGCCATAATAGGCATTAAAGGCCTAACTTGGGATAGTCCATTAGTCATGGGCTTGGGCTTTATTATAGGGATTACTATATGGCATAAATCACACACATAATTGAGAAAAATCTTAAGGAGAATTACTAAGTCATTATACGAGCTGAGTTGAGGGTAATAAGCTACGGCTCCCACAGCTATATACCTTCATTACGTCTCCCCACTCAAGGGTCCGTGCGACGTGGATAGTACGTGCTATGAGTGACAATAATCAAATACTTTACCACCAGGTTTGAGTGAAACATAGGCAACAAAGCAAATATTATTGTCAGGTTATTGCGGACTATGTGCTCATTGTGTGGAAATGTGTAGTGAATGCAAGAAATGTAAAGGATATATGGAAATAATAAAAAATGATAAATTACAAAACACTTAGAATCAATTTCTCTATCCCTAGTGGAGAAGCCACTATAGGCGACGGGGTCAATCACGTGCCCAAGTATTGGCGACCACAGCACTGTGCAGGCTCAGGGCCTGCTAGGAAATACATAATGGGCTTAGGCCCAAAATGGAGATGGAGTTGCCACCCGGATAAAAGTCAGAATACACTATACAACAACTGGATTCTACAGAGGTTCCCAGAAGCCGTCATTAGAGATTATGCTCGAAAATCGGGTATGAGCTTTTGAATGCCCACCTAACCTTGCGGTTGTCCACCATGTGTGTTTTGCATTTTATTACCTTTGATCATTTGATTATTTCCTTATTATTGGGTAGATTGTAAACGCTTCCAATTTTAAAATTTAATCCAAGTATGCACATTAGTCATTTTACATGCTTTATTACCTTGCACTTGGGGTAATTTTCACTCACGGTACTTAGAATTTTGTCATTGTTTCATCATGGTACCTATATTTCAAAATGTAACGGTAAACCGTATAACCTTTCATTTTATTATCAATAAAGTACCTAAAGTCAGTTTCTGGCCGAGCTGATGACGTGACATGCCATGTGACGACACGTGTCACATTTTGGTGATGTGGCGAAACATGGCGCTGATGTGGCACCACATGGCGCTGATGTGGCACCACATGGCACTGATGTGGCACCACATGGCACTGATGTGGCACCACATGGCTAACACATCATTATAATGAGACTTTCATTAAACATGCGATACCGTAGTGAGGTTTTCGCTAAAACTGGGATACCATGAGTGAAATTTTCCAGATTTTTTTTTTTGCAATTGGTTTTTGTTTTTTTAGTCAAATATTAAACTATATAATTTTTAAGTGAAAATTTATATTTTTAATTTTTATCTCAATTTTAAATATTACTCGTGAGATTAATAAAATTTAAATAGACTTACAACTATAAATAATGAATTATAATAATTCATCGAGATATAAAAATAAAAAAAATTATTTTAGAATTTACAAAATATCAATTATAATTATAATTTTATTATAACCAATAAACTTAAATAAATATTTTATATTTATAGACAAAAAAAATATACAACATTTTAATCTTTCAGATTTTGTACAAGCAGTACTTTTAATCCTTTAAAATACTTTAGTTAGTCGTCATTGGCATTTGACGACTCATTCTTTAACTACCAAAGTATGTATTGATTTAATGAAAAAAAATTCCATATATTTCAAATAGTAAAAATGAAATTTATTTTTTTTAAAAAAATATAATGATAAGATTATACTAAATAATACAATAATTTTTAAAATAATTAAAAAAAGTATTTCAACACAAACTTGATATAGGTGAACGAAAAAAATTTAAATAGCTGAATAATCAAAAACCACTCTCCATAAATATATAAAAATGGTATTTTTAACCTATAGAAAACAAAGAAAAGTTAAAAAATTTTTGGATCATTTTTTAGTGTTAAAATTATTATTCAAATATATTACATTCAACTGTATATAGTAAGTGTTTTACGCATTATCAATAAAAATATAATACGTTTTCTCAAAAAAATAAAAAATAAAAATAATATGTAAATATGTATCATATATTTTGTTATTATTAAATTTAATATATTTGGAATAGACAAAAATTTTCTGATATGCGAAATTTTCTTAAATGAGTTTCCTAAAATAGGTCCCAAAATATAATAAATATAAAATGTTTATTTCAGTTTGTTGGTTATAATAAAATTATAATTTTAATTGAATATTTTATAAATTCTAAAATAAAAATTTTTATTTTTATATTTCGAGAAATTATTATAATTTATATTTTTGCAAGTCTATTTAAATTTGATTAATCTCACGAGTAATATTAAAAATTGAGATGAAAATTAAAAATACAAATTTTCACTTTCAAACTATATAGTTCAATATTTGACTACCAAAAAATAAAAACCAATTACACAAACAAAAATAAAATAAAATCCGAAAAAATTCACTCATGGTACCCAACTTTTAGTGAAGATCCCACTACGGTATCTCACATTTAATGACTGTCTCATTATAGTGATGTGTTAGGTAACGTCAGCGCCATGCGGCACCTCGTCATATTATTATGTCACGTGGCTCCATGTCAGCACCTCATGGCATGTCACATCATCAGCTCGGCCGAAAATCGGCTTCAGGTACTTTATTGATAATAAAATGAAAGATTATACAGTTTACCGCTACGTTTTGAAATATAGGTACCATGATGAAACAATGACCAAACCCTAGGTACTGTGAGTGAAAATTAGCCCTTGCACTTGTTACAAATAAGAACAAATATTACACACATCCATTCAAGACAATCGGGGAAGGGATTAAGGATTACAATAACTTATACAATTACAATGATACTCTCAAGAACTAATTAATTCACTATTTGCTTAGTGATTGGGAATCACCGAAGAAATCTACAATAAATAAAGGTTAGCTGCATCTCAAAATACATAGTTTTATATGTAGAGGAAATAAATAAATTTCGCATAAAATAGATATGAATATTCGTCTATACAGATTTATTACTCAAAAAAAACTTAATATCATGGCAATCATATACGATGTTGATGATAGAGGGCAACATATACATATCAGATACTAAAAATAAACTAAATAGCCATTGAAAACAAAGTAGATTTTTGCAGGATTTTGGCGAGGAGGCAACAACTCTTCGAAGAGTCGTCACCTCTTGGATTCCTATTTAGGAAGTGATCACCTCCTTGCAAAGGGGTGACGTCTCTTCACCAGGAACTCGACGGCTTATAGGTTACTTAAATCTTAAGTAAACCAAATTACATGCAATGCAAACATAAATTTACCACTAATACATCAATATTTCATATAATCATGCCTTCATATACTATCCAATGAACTAGAAACTTGAAAATAAATTATTAAAACCAAGAAAATGAAGTTTTTATGAAAGCAAAAGCTTAAAAAGCTTAAAAAATACAATTCTTACTGAATGAACCACGTTTGATGCTCCTAACTAAGCCCTTAGAGCTTGTTTGTAGGTTTGTTTATTTTGAATGCAAGAGAACCTTCTTTTCCTTCAAGAAAATGCACTCTTCTTAATTAAACTCTTCTTTTTCACCCTCATTCCACTCTCTTTTCTTTTCTTTCTTTCTCTCAAAGTGTGTTTCTTCTTTTTCTCTATTCTTTAGTGTCTCCCCCCCTTTCTCAGACCCTTAAGTCCTTTATTTAAGCCCTCTTCCCTTATCTCTTTCACATTCCCCAAAAAATGCTAATAGGATCAAGAAATCATTTTCCACCACTCCCCTTATCTTTTCCACCCCATTTTTTGCCTTGAAAGTCATCCTTTCACACACAAATCTGCAAGCTAGAGATATGTGGGTCCACTTTTGGTGTATGTGGCCAAAATGCATTTAATGTAAAGTTAGGTCGGCTACTGAAGAGGCATCGCCTCTTGGGAAGAGGCGATCGCTTCTTCACCAGGCTGGGCCTAGGCTAGTGGGCTTGGGCTCAAATTTTGTGTTTTGGACTTTGGTTAGGGGTTTTGGGCTAGGTTTAGGCATTTAAGTTCATTTTAATAAAAGGCTTTGGGTCTTCTTACACTCAAAATTTTGAATTGCTCATCATTGGGCCTTCGTTGCTGACCGGTCAAACAAAGGGTTTCTACAATTTGCCGCCTTGATTTTTCAAAAACTAGATTTTTGAAATCAAATTTTCAAAAAAGCAATATGTAAAAGCCGTAAATAACAAAAACGACATGCCTAGCCTCTAAGCTTCAGTCATGTTGTCAGTCTCGGGAATTCAAATCCGAGAGTCGAAGTTTGAACTTATTAAAACAATATTGAAACATGATCATGATCCTCGGATTTTCCTAACTCGATTAGCCACTCATTAATATTTGAATGTGAATCTTGAGCCTTTCTAACATTAGATGTCACTCAATAAAGAAAAATGGAAACGTAGTCGTGTTCCTCGGGTTTTCCTGGTTCAATCAGCCACTCATTAATATTTGGACGTAAATCTTAAGCCTTTCTGATACAAGATGTCACTCAGTAAAGAAGATGTACTTCGGGGATTCATTACCCAACCAAACAATTCTTGAAACTTGAACTTCGGGGATTCATTGTCCGACGAGTCACTTGGCGAAAAAAATGCACTTCGGGGATTCATTGCTCGACCAAACACTTCTTGAAAAAGGAAGATGCACTTCAGGGATTCAAACCCGACCAAACATCCTTGAAATGGGCACTTCGGGGATACAACTAGACCAGACATTTGTAAAAAAGGGAGATGCACTTTGGGAATTCAAACCTGACTAGACATCCTTAAAAAAATAAATGCATTTTCGGGATTCAAACCCGATCAGACATCCTTGAAACTTGAATCCCGATAAGTTACTCACAGAAATTAATTCAGGCATAATAAAAAAGATGATAAAAATGTCGAAAGATTTTTTTATTAATAAAAAATTATATGACCTAAAAATCGATAAATTTTACAATAAATCTATGATGACAAAATTCAAACTCTATATCTAAAAATAACTTAATTACATATACTATAATTTAAATCCAAAATATCAATTAAATGAGAACTGTTCTTACCAGCTGATAGAATGATTGTTGATTATTTTTTTCTTTTTTGTTAATAGAAATATTATATGATTTAAATTTTAATGGACTACTCAATAGAAAAATAATCACCTTCTTTAAATTGAAGAAAGTAAAAGTTAAATACTACGTCTTAAAACGCTTTTTGAAAAAAATTATCATTTAACTACTTGTAACTGACATTTTTTTTTTTTTTTAACAACACTATTATTATGTAAATTCACATGTCACTTGTGTTTATTTAATTTTATGATGATATTAATAAAAATCCATAAATATGAAGTCGAAGTAAAAAAATTAAAACACACGGTAAAGATGGAAAAGAGAAACGTAGGAGAAAGGGTAGCGTAGGGTCAAATCGAGTTGACATGGAGAGTAAGGGCAGTGGGGCCTACATACGTTTTGATCGTGCTCATCTGTCAATCATGTCCCCTTTCCTTTCATACACCTAACCAGCACCTCTCACCTCTATCCCTGCTATCAAGATCACATTCTTCCCTCGTCACGCAGTGATCTTCTGCCACCTGGCATTTCCACAGCCGTTGATGTCGTTGTCTTTAGTCTTTTACTTGATGTGGACCATACACAGGTGACACAGCACTCCTATTTGTCAACTCATCCCCTCAGTAACTTCACTAACTCTGTCATATTATTAAAGAATACCAAAGCTGTTAGTCCTATTATATCGGTTTTATAATTAGGCCTTATAAGAATATTTTTTAATAATTAAATTTTATAAATTTTAAAATACTTTTTATTAGTCTTGTTTGTTAATTAAAATAAATTTTTATTAATAAATTTTTAAAATTATTTTTTTTATATTTCAATCTTAAAATTATTAAAAATATATTATTTTTTATATTTTATATAAATAATATTTTTATTTTTATTTTATATAAATAATATTTTTATTTTTATTTTTTACTTCTTTTATTTTTAACCTTCATTATAACTATATAATTCATTAAAATAATTTTTTTAAAAAAATAAAAATAATATTTTTCTTAAACTATTAGTTATGTTGACAATGATAAATAAAATTAATTAAATATTTTTAATTATTTTAAAATATATAATTTCAATTAATATATCATAAATGAATAAATATTTTTTATAAAAAAAAGCTCATTTAGTTTAATTAATATTATGATTTGTGTTAGATTTTAAAAAGCTCATCTATTTTATCTTTATTTTATTTTATTTTATATTAAAAATAAAATTATTAATTCATATGTTATTCTTCAAAATTTTTTTTGTAAAATATCCTAATTTAAAAAAATATTTTTAAAATATAACATAAATTATAACATTGACAAAACTAATTGAATTTATCTAAGTATAAAAAAAATTTATTCATTAAAGATATAGTAATTAAAATGTATATTTAAAAACAATTAAAAATACTTAATTAGTTTTATTTATTATTGTTAATAAAATAATGATTTAAGAAATTATTTTAGTGAGTTTTATATAGTTATTGTAAAAGTTAAACAATAGAATAAGTCATAAATAAATAAATAAAAATATTATTTATATAAAATGTCAAAAATGATATTTTTCTAATAGTTTTAGAACTCAGATGTAAAAAAAAAATTGATTTTAAGGATTGACGAGCAAAAAATTACTTTAACTGACGAATATGACTAAGGAAATTTTTTTTAAAACTTATAAAACTTTATTATTAAAAAAAACTCTTGTAAGACTTAATTGTAAAAATGATATAACTTATAGGACTAACAATATTGTTATTCCTATTCTTAAACACTTCCTTCCTTTTTAAAAAAAAAAAATTGCTAAAAAAAACATTTCTATATTTTTTTATATTTTCAAACAACTTATAAAAATGTTTAATTTCTAACATTATAAGAAGAAAGAAGAAATAAAAGGTTTTAAACTTTATTTTCTTTAACAGAATATTGATACTTTCTGTTTTTTAAAGTACTTGTAAGAGACATTTTTTTATATAATTATTTTAATACATTAAGTATAAAATTAATTATGATTCTCACTTTATTGTTTGTCTTAATTTAAAAAAATTAATATAATAAAAAAATTTAATATAAAACAAAAATTTAATAAAATTTTACACCATCATACCTCAATTCATTAAATTAAAAAAGGTTATTGCATAGTTTTACAAAAAAAATTTGGTCATTTTTGTCTATATATTTATTTTTAAAATTATGGCAAATTGGTATATAAATTTTTTAATTTGTTACAAATTTATCCATATCAAAATAGCATTTGTCCATATTGACATGACATTATAATATGCATGCAAGGGTGAATTTATTTGCTGACATGAAAATTAGAAGAAATCAGTAATTTTTATATTCTTAACTTTCATTTTTTTATAAATATATTTTTAATTTTTTTTATAAATATATCATTACTTTTAGCAAATAAATGCAAATGTATACCATGTTAGTAAATTATTTTAATATAGGTACATACTATTTTGACCGTTGATAGATTTATAATAAATTGAAAAATTTATGCACTAATTTGCCACAATTTTAAATGAGATAATAGCTCAATTAAAAATCATCTTTTAAATTGATGAATAGAAAGTTATTAAATTTATATATATATATATTGGGATGTCAGAGTAATTACTTACACGTCTGTTTGGCATTACAGTTGGAAAAAGTTTTGATACAATTTTTTTTAATACAAATTACGATTTATAAAACTAAAAACATTAACTATCATTGAAATTTGTTATCAGTTTAATTTTTATGATATGAATGGGGAGGAGTGTAATGGGTCATCATCATAAACACCTTTGTCTATTAGATGTTGCAATTAGCTTGTAGGGTGATGGTTCATATAACATTTATGTCATCTAGGTGGTGGTTGTTATTAATGAAATCTCATATACTCTAACAGGTTATTTGATTTATGCTCTATTTATTTGTGAAAAATATTTTTATTTTATTTTTTAATATTTAAATTATAAAAAAAAAATTAAAAAAAAATAAATTGTTAGTCCAAAAAAAATAACTTCAAAATAAGGAAAAAATGATTTCCCATTATAGGAATGAAAAATTATTTTTTTAAATCTTTTTCAATATATTATCTCTTCATTTATTGCATTCTCTTATATATTTTAATGTCTTATCTTCTCATTTATTGTATTATAATATTTGCACCTAAACATCGAAAAATATTTTATTTGAAAAGTAAATTTTCTGAAAAATATTTTTCAGATAAAATATTTTTCGTAAACAAACGGAGCCTAAAATTATAATTATAATTATAATTAAAATAAAGGAAAATTAGAAATGATATGTTAATTCTCTTAAAAAAAGAAATGATACAAAATGTTTGATTTACATAAAAATTAAAATTGAAAAAGAAACCAATTTTGTTTAAATATAAAAAATATATTAAATAATTAAGTTTATTAATTTATATATTTTATTTTATTACTTCAAAAAATATATATTTTATTTCATAAATTTTAATATAATATATGATAATATTTAAATATTTGACCAATTTATCATTAATTTGACTTGATTTTCATAGAAATGATAATTCATTCTTTATCCCATAAAGGAATGAATGATTTCAATTGATGGGGAATCCATTTTCATTCCCATATAAAATTTTAATTAATCAAATATTAAGAATCAAAACTTTTCATTTTGATTCTCCAAAATAAAAATTTTTTATTTTGATTTCGATTCTAATTTAAATTTTATTTTTATTTTTTATGAAACAAACGACCGCTAAATAATATTATACTCAGTTAACACATAAGTAATAAAATTTTACTTTTATAATTACTTAAGAGTTGAAGTATAAAATATTAAATTTTTTAATATTTATCTAATAAATAAATATATTTCTTACTTTATTAACATCTTCTCTCTCTTTTTAGTGGTTTTATTAGTGTTCACTAGTGATTTTTATTGTGGACCATTATTGGTCAAAAACCATCAATTGTTTTTTTTTTTTTTTTGTTACTATTAAGTAGAGTGAGATCTATAATCTTTTATTGGTTTATTCTAATTGATATTGTGTTTCTGGAATCTTGATACTCCACAAAACTAGGATTTGATTGTTGAAGGTGATTTTTATGTTTTGATGGATTCTTTACTATGTGATATTTCTTCAAATTTTGGCCCAACCCAGTGCAGAAAATGAATGCAGTTGCAGGCAGGCAGGCTCGTAGCCATGGCCAATTTGCGAACTCAATTCTCTGCTGGGAAATCTTTTGGGTTGAAGTCTGCTGATGAAACAATCTCAGACTACAGTTCTCAACTGGTCTCTCTAATTAGCCCACAGTTGGCCTCTTTATTGCAATTTATGAAAAGTGAGCCTAAAGACTTCGACCTTAAAATTTTAAGAATATCATTAATTAAAAAAACTTTCAAAATTATTTTTTTTTATTTTTTTTTTTAAATATATACCATTTTCCTTATCACCTTTACTTTTAGTAATTTTTTTCTGATATTTTTTTATTTTATTTTTCAATATTTTTTTCTTTTTACTGATTTTTTTGTAATTTTTTTTACTTTATATTTTTTTTTAATAT
>CATIWM010058802.1:0-11339 GCA_949671775.1 Mallotus repandus
AATATATATAATAACATGTCCACAAAAGTTTCAAACTTAAAATATACAATATTATGACCACTAAAATGAGAGCAACACCAGAGCAAGGTTATTAGGCCAACCTTAATAATCTATCTATAGAATCCCCTTGAGCCATGGGTCTACTATCAAGCCTTGCTATCTGAAAAGATTTTGAAAACATAGAAAAATGAGTACAAAAATACTCAGTAAATAGATATTACAAGCATAAAGTAATTTATCTTAATTAAATATCATAAATACCTTAAAATCCAAAATACTAGAGTGTTCATAACCAAATTATAGTTCATTTAAAACATCAAATCAAATTCTGCTTCATACATATTCAAAGCTTAATCAATAAAAACACGTGCCTTTGCAAACCTCAACACATCCTTTAAATCAAAATAGCAGTCACTTAAAACATTAAATCAATACTTGCTTTTAAAATTGTGCAAACTAAGCCAAGTCAAATGCTTTTATAATATCGATATAAAAATTTCATGTGTATTAACCAACCCTGTAGCAAACATCACAACCTCGCCATAACGTACAGGCCATCACAAACTCACTCTCAAGGCGCACTTGAAGGTTAACCCTTCGACTACATTAGCATAAAACGGCCCTTCTCCCTTCGCCGTCCTTCAATCAAGTGCCCTGTTTTTTATTGCGCAATAACAACCATCACAAATCTCAAATGTGCATATATCATCTCCGCACATTTAACAACTCGTATAGGGTGGTAATACACAAAACCAAATACCATTTCCATTAAATAAATCAGTCAAAGAAATTCCATCACATTTATAATTCAAAATAGTATTTGAAATCAAACCACTTCTCACAAAACCAAATATCATTTTCATCAAATAATCAATCAAAATAACATTATCACATTTATGGTTTAATAGCCATTCAAAATCAATCAATATTCGTCATAGTTCAAAGAAGTGAAATTAGGTTGAGCATAAGCTAATTTTAATCACTAAGTAACTAAAAGATCTCAATTGGAATGTAAAACAAAAACATAATATAGTAACACCTTTAGCTTGTGAACTTAAAACCATTTCATCGTGTCAAAACTTGAATAATTCAAGTATTTCAAATAATAATAATAATAAGGCTAAATTGAAACAAATTCTTACACATCAATTCAGATACTCAAAGTATCATTTTAAAAACTATCAAATCAAGTTACCAGATCAAAACAAATCTTATTAATCACTAAGTAACTAAAAAGATCTCAATTGGATTGTAAAACAAAAACATAATATAGTAACACCTTTAGCTTGTGAACTTGAAACCATTTCATTGTTTCAAAACTTGAATAATTCAAGTTTTTCAAATAATAATAATAATAAGGCTAAATTGAAACAAATTCTTATACACTAATTCAGATACTCAAAGTATCATTTTAAAACTATTAAATCAAGTTATCAAATCAAAGCATATCTTATTAAAACATTAAACTTGCAAACTTGAAACCCTTATAGTTTCTAAACTTGAAATTTATACAAGTACTTCAAGTAGCAACAATCTAATTTAAAATAACTCAAAGATATCAATTCAAGTTCATGAAACAACACCAAAACACTCATTTTATTGCTGTATTAAAAAAAAATTAAAAGGGCTTGAACATCTACTTACCAAAATAGCCTACAAAACACACCCAATCAATTCACCAAATTGTTTAGTTTGCACCTCCACTTTCATTACCTTTTTCCAGCACCTAAATCATAAAATTTATTTACAAATTATCAATTTAATAATCCCATATTATGATATAATTATGCAGCCCCCAAACTATATGCAAAAATATGCAAATTAATCTAATTCTATAAATCAACTTCATTTATTCTAAAAAAACTATTTTTAAGCCTAACTTAGAAAAATCACTTTGACTTGTAGAAAATGAATTAATAAAATTGACTTGGAAATATCCTAAATATGACATTTGAGGCTACTAGAAATTATTTTGGTAAACTAAAACAATTTAAATGGAAATTAAGAAATTTCCACCAAAATACTTCCGGAATTTTTATCTCAAAATCTGTGAGGAATCAGACTTATCTCTAGTTATAAAAATTAATCTTCATAATTTATACTATTTATTAAAAATAAAATCACAATTTCTGGGCTGGTCACTATTCCTTGCCGAAAAATACTATTCAACTCTGAAATCACTATTCATCATCGAAATCACTATTTATTACCGAAAAACATAACATCCGATAAAACTGAATATGCCAAAATGTTCCTAACAATTAGTAAAACACAAAAATAGCTTCAAACAATTAAATCTAAAAATAAATCGAAATTACCTAAAAATATTCGTCAAATATTCTATGGGTGTAGTTCAGACATGTGGTTGGTGGCTACGGACTTCTGGTAACGTGAGGAATGCAAAGGAACCAACCTTGTCGCCTAAAATCTACCAAAATAGTGCAGATCTGAAAAATAATACCGACTGTACTTTCTAAATTTTTGAGCGTTTTTAGATGATTTCCCACAAAATAAAAGCTATAGAAAGGTAGAAGATGATAAGAAGAAGCTATGAGTCAAATTTGGTGTTAATCGGAGATCATTTGGGTAGTTAACAGAGAAAAGAAAGAAAAAAAATATAAGGACTAAATGGAATATTTTGCATAAAAACTTTCATTTTCTTAGCCTGCAGCCGCACATCAATTTATAAAAAAAAATTTACTATTCACTTTATATATATATATATATATATATATATATATTAATAATAATAAAGATAGTAATAGTAATAATAAAATAATACTAATGTCAATATCAATAATAATTATAATAGTAAAAACAATAATAGTAACAATAAAATATTGATAATATCAATATCAATAATAATAATTATTATATAATAATATTAATATTAATAACCACACAAATTCGGGTTATTACAGAATCAAATCGAGCTCAAAGAGAAAAAGTTTTAGATAATTCTTCAAACTTTCCAGATCATTAAATAACACTTAATTTAGAGTTTTTTAGCTCAAGATATGATTGAATTACAGAGACTAAAAAAAATCAGGCACTTAGAACCCGAATTCTGCATCTTACAAAACCTAACTTAAATCAATCAAAACTCTTAAAATACTTACCAAATAAATTACTAGAGCCTTAGAGATGACGATTACAGCCTTAAAAAGTGATTTGGATCATCAAAGTAATTAAGTTCCTTCCTCTATAATTATATCAATAAATACTAACTTATACTTACATTTAATCAATATATTTTATGTAAATACAATACGTAATGAATGCAAATGTACTTAGAATTGGAGTATGGGTGTGGCACTGCACCATTCAACTCTGTCTATTTTGTGGGAAAAGGTAGGAGAATGCGTAGGAGATAAAGAAAATAAAGATGAACTGGAGTTTAATACTGCTTATTAGTGCCTAGGTTTTAGAGATAAAAGATATTATGTGACTTTATTTTAGAATATTTTGTTGGCCAAATCAAGCCAACCTTCATTTTTATGATAACAAAATTAAGAATTTGGAATGTTTTGGATTTTTTTTTAATTGATTTTTAGCTATGATTGGTTTGTTTGGTTGAGGATTTTGTTTGGTTTTTGAGTAAATGAAGCAAATGAAAAGTTGGTATTGGAGTTTTGATTTTATTTGCTATAATAACAATAATATATGATATAAAAATTTTATATAATTGTACTACTCTCTTTTCTATTTATAGAGGGTGAAAGTAGCAGTCCAAAGAACTTTGGTAGGAAGGATGATACTAATTTTGAAGTTGAAGTCAACAAATATCCATTACTTTTGTATGATACAAAATTTAAAAAAAAAAAAAACTTTTCAAAAATAAAAAAATAAAAAATAAAAAAGAAAGCAAATCTTGAAAATTCCTTTCTCTAAAAATGAAAGATACTCCTGCTCATCTTCTGGCGTCATCCTGTCTTTTACTTCTGTCTTTTACCAGCCACAATCTGTTCCTTCTCCTTCTTCTTGTATCATTATCTTGGTAATCTATTTACTAGTAGAGGATTAATGTAAAATGTAACTCATACTAGTTATGACTAGTTCTTTTTTCAATTTTCTATGAACTATATGATTTTCAAATAATTCAAGTTACAAAAATTTAGTTGTACTTTGTTCAATTCTCACATGTACTATGTAATAATTTTCTTAATCCACAAGAAACTATTAATCTTTAACACCGTAAACACTAAACCTTTTTTTTTATGAATTTTTTATGACTTTTCAAATCTTAATCATAATACTAAAATATTGCATTTTACCATTGAATCTTGTTTTTTTTTTTTTTTACAGCAAGATAGTTAAGGTTTACATAATATTGAAATAATTTTTTCAACTTGTAAATATCAGATAAACAATTTTTTTTTAATTTATCAATTTAAGTTAATTTTAACTAAAAAATTTAAAAGTAAATTTATATTTCCAACCAATAAGAATTGACTATATGGTGAAAAATTCCATCTAACTTTTACAGTTTTTTATAAATGGCGATGCTTTTATTGTTGATGATGAAACAATGATTATATAATTTACCAGTTATCAATTCAGGAATTTTTTGTATTTACATTATAGAATATCTTAAGTACAATATTACCAATCTTTTGAAGATGGTAGATATCTAAAGCATGAAAGGTAATTAATTTAATTTTAACTTGCTTTCTATTATACTTCATAAAATGAATGATAAATTTTTTTATTCACCTGTAGATTTTATCAATGACTATGCAGGTAATTAAAGTATCAATCACAAAATATAAAGTCATTCATAATAATTTAATTAATTAGTGTTTTTTTTTATTGATGTATGCAGGCACTTCAAGTAAACAAAATTACAATTCAAGCAGTCCAAAATAAGTACTTTAGAAAATAAATAAAGAAATGATATCAAGTTTCTTTTGCCCTAGAATCATCAAATTTGCAAATAGAAAATGTAAAAAATAATAATAAAATTTTAAAAATATCATTCTCTGGCAAATAGAATAAATTATTGAAGATCACCCGCATTCCGCCGTGAGATATATTATATACCATTATCTAGCAAATAGAATAAATTATTGAAAGTCACTCGCACTCCAATGTGGGATATATATATATATATATATATATATATATATATATATGTGTGTGTGTTTAATTACTACACATAAAATTGATATGTGTAAAATTTACTTATTTTTTGAGTTACATTTTAATGACTTTTTAATTCATAAATAATATCAATTGGGTAGATTTTAGGTTAATTAGGAAATATTTAGCTTGGAGTTTAATTTAGGATTTTATTGTTTTTGGTTTAATTCTAGTCAAATAAGGAGTTTTATTTAAATGCCTAGTTAGTTTTTCCTCTTTTGTAGGAGATTTCATTAAAAGGAATCCAAAGAGTCAAAGGATTAGACGACATGGCTTTGACACGGCCATGCTGAATCAGTGTCTACTACTAGAGTTTGAGTGTTACTTCCACATGGCTTGAACACAGGGGTGTGCAACCTGTGTTACTCCCATGCTGAAACCATGTCAATGCCATACGAGGATCTGGAATTTTGATTTGAAGCGAAGCACACCTATGTTGATGTCGTGCTGAAGTGGTGTTAGGCATACAAAAGTTTTCTTTTTGAAGGAGGACTTAAAAATTCAAGGGCAATCAGATCTCCTATCAATTTTCCTATATAAAAGGGCCTTAAGAAGTATCTAGGGATTCATTCTACATTCGGGGAGCAATCCCTGAAGTCGAAGATCGAAGAGGAGTCGCAAAATTCAAGAGATTTATTCATATTTTCTTCTTTATCATCTTTTATTCTTTTAATTATATTTGTGATTGCAGCCATAGTTATGTGGCTAAACTCTTTTTAGAGTTTAGGTTAGGAGTATCTATTCCATGATGTGATTGAATACAAAGTTTTATTAATTTGATTTTCAATTAATTCTATGAGTTGCATTTAATGTATGCTTTCATTCTTGACCAGCTTGTTTGCATGTTTATGGGTAGATTAATCACCGAGTGTTAGGGAAATTTATCAGCTTAAGACTCATAGGACTTAGACCACTTGACCACGAGGGTAGGCGAACTCTTCGGGTGACCATGAGAATAGGGAAGCTCTTCGGTAGTAAACTAATTGTTAAAGAACTTAATAAGTTTTTATTAACTTCTTAATCACGAGAATAGTTTAAACTTTAATCTTAACATGTTTAATTGAACTCAAGAGACTCTTTAGGTATTTTAGAATAATTACCCTTAACTAAAATTAATGTTTTTAATTATTAAGTTTTCTTGATCGGATTGGACTAGTGAAACTAAACCTAGGCTATATATTTTAATTATTACATTTCAATTTGGTTTGACTTGCTTTGATTTATGTTTTATTTGTTAAATCACCTTTTAATCGATTTGCTAGCTAAGATTATAAGTAGGAATATTAGTACTCAATATACAATTCTCGTGGGAACGATAACTTTTTGTACTGCAATTCACGACCCGTGCGCTTGCACGTTTTGAACGCAACAAAAATTTAATAATTTAAAATTTAGATATTAAGATAATATTTGTAAATTATTTTTTTGGGTAAATTGTTCAAAAAACATATTTTTCTGTAACTGACAGTAATTCACCTGTAACCTCAATCATATAATGCTACATGAAGTATTTATATTTCTATAGATTTGTATAAATATAGGATTCTTTAAGCACTATTTTCTTCAAATAATAAAGTGCAGACTTTGCAAGAAAAGGAAATGAAAACTTTTGCAACTAAGGTAATGAATGGAAGTGATAGAAAGGTTGGAAATCCATATCAGTTAGTCTTGTGCATTGCAATCTGTTACCAAAAAATGAACTTCCTCCGCCAAATTATCATATGAACAGCATGGGCTCTTTTCAGGTAGTTGATAGTCTATGTTTTTTAATTTTGTTAGGAAGGATCAGTATATGTATAATAATAAGTATATATTATACTATATGCTAGTTTGGTATGGAGGCATGTGGAAAAGAAATTTGTTATAAAAATTAACATTTTTGTCAAGTAAGAATATAATCCAAATAGGATGGATACCATAAAATATAATCATTTAAACTTAGAGTTGACATGGTTAAGTATTTAGGATTTTACAAGAATAGGATAGGATTAAAGGGGGCTTTTATTCTAATATATTCCTTGCTACTTTTTATTCTCAAAGATGTACGTGAAAGCTAGAGAATGTATAGATTGGACATAATTTTATTGTTTTGAGTTTTGACTATGAAAAAAATATCATGATTTGTAGTGTATCTGTAAATAAGTATCTGGGAAATAAAATACTTGGCTGGCGTAAATTTATTAATGGAAAGGTAAATATCTAGCTTAAACTAAACATGAGTACATACTTTTACAAGTGGAACTACTCTGGGTATCTGCCTTTCAACTTTTAACTGGTTTTCTAGGGGGTTCTTATGTGCAGAAAACATACAAGTAAATGTATGAAGAAGTTCTGCGAATGGGCTTTGCAGTGTGAGCCTCTGTGCTGAACCTGTGAGTATACATGAGTGTTTGTATTGTATTTGGGTGGCTCTGGATATTGTTAAAGATTTGGTGATCAATCATGCTACTTTTCTTTAATTTCATTGTTCTTTGTTTGCTTCAATGATTTTTTTTTTCTTTTTTTTTCCCATCGTTGATGGAGTTGCCCTTGGTCAATAAGCATCTTTGTAATGATTTTGCCTATGTTATAATATAGAGTTGTTACTGTTTCTTGGTTGAAAGTGGCCTTAGGTTTAAGTTATTAGGCTGCAGAAAGTTTAGTCGATTGAATTTTTTTTTGATGCAGGACCAAATGCTGCAAATTTTATTGTGGACCATGTAGAGTTTGATTTTGTTTCAAAGATAAAAAAAGTGAAAGAATTAAGTCCATTACAAATGACCTACTCCCAAACTGTATGTTCTTCCACAGAATGTTGCACATGCAAAAAAAGCAGATAATATTTCTAATAATACATACCCTTTGTGATTATGCCGGTCCATTTCCAGGTGGCGAGAGTGCCTGCAAAACTGAAGCCGGTGAGGGGGTTCGCCTCTAACCCTAGTTCTTGACACTAAATTTTTGGATAGAACTCTAATGCCAATCCCGTGACCCTTTTTGTTCCAACTCCGACGCCTTCGTCGTCTTTCTCTGTTCGTTTATCTCCGCCGCAGGTAAAGTCGTGTTATTAGGCTTCTTGTATTTCTTTCTTGCACAACCTAACCCTCGATTTTTGGACAGGTTGGTGCTTTTACTGATCCCATCAATAACTTTAATAACAACAATGATGGCAATGATTTTGACCCCAAGGATTCTCCTGCTTTCAAAGACCAACTCTTACTATATATTCTTAAAAGCTTATCTGGGTTGGATGACTCTAATAAAGAAGTAAATGAAGATCGCAAAAGGAAATGTCAATATGAACATCACAGACATAAAAAGGAACACCTTCTTGAGATAAGATATTTAGCTTTAGCTCAGATGTTTAATTTGGATTTCCTTATTTTATTTTGTTCATGAATAACATTTTTTTTTTCAGCTAAAAAATCTCTTAAGCAAACAATTTACTGCCCATGGTCATGAAGATATGAGAGAAATAGATGATGTGAATGTTGAAGAAGGGTATGTATAATACCCTTTTTGTGGTTGTTTTTTTTTTTCTTCTGATTTTTCATTTGACCTTTTTTTCTTGCAGGTTTTTCTTGGTGTATTTTACAAATCCCAAGATACCACCACTAAGGATATCACCACTAAGAATACTATATGAGAAAATTGTTCTTTTTAATTTTATCTTTTTTGGGGAACCGGTAAGGTAATACACCTCACACGTATAAATTAAAGCATTTATATTAGTATTTAAGAGATAATTGCAGTTGATAGATTAGAGATTTGTTTTAAGATGTTTTGTTAGAGAGAAACCATAGATGGTACGAAATTGTTATGGAATGAGTATTTTTATTAAATTTACTTTGAAGCTCCTAGGAGCTAATATAGCTTGCACTATATTGGTGCTGATCTTCGTAACTGGGTGGTGGCTAGGCATTCATGCTAAAAGTTGTGCCATCTTTTGACATAGTCTTTTGGGTGTACGTATGGCATGAGACATCTTTGCACTATCTTAATGCTCTTATTGTATTTTGCCAATGTAAGGGCTTCGATGACATAAAAACATAAAATTTATATTTAATTGGCCCCTAAATATAGATAAAGGACTAATATGAGCTTCTGTATAAACGTTAAGGGCAAATTAAAATTCACATTTGCCCAACAATTTTACTTGTAAAGAATAAAAAGTTGATTAGTTTCGGTGCTTTGACCTTTCCTTGGAAGCCTATCGCCTTTTAAAACACCAAAAAAACCCGAGCACCACCCAACTCCCAACTGCCGCTGTGTTCCTAATTTATCAAATATTCTATGTTCCTAATTTATCACTGTTCCTAATTTATCGAGTAAGGATCCGAAGGCGATAGGGAAAGGCAACTGTAATTCTTTATAAATACAGAGCGAGGGATAGCTTATTGTCGTCTTCAATCCAATCTCAGAATGATTGTTCCTTGTAAAGCAGCCGTTTCCAGGAAGCATCAGCAGCAGAACCGCAAGCGAATCCACAAAATAAAAGAAGATGATGAAGAAGAAATTGTTGTCAGTCCAGGTAAAAAACGCAAGAACCACAATACTGAATGTATTCCTTATCATATGGTTGATGATATGCTGTTGAATCTGCCTGTGAAGTCGCTTTTTCGTTTCAAGTCTGTCTCAAAGCATTTTAATTCTATTATATGCAGCAACAGGTTCGTCAGAGATCACTTACATTACAGCCGCAACAACTTGAGCAGAAGAGCTTTCATCTTCCAAAAAAATAACACCACCATAACCATGCTTGATTATGACTCTATTCAAAGACTAGAACAAGAATCACATGAAGATGGAAAAAGCATAATTGAGTTATCATACAAAGACTTCACCTTCCATCTTATTCTGATGTCCAACTGAATGAGCTCGAGTTCCAGATCACCTCATGTTGCGATGGTATTATCTGCATTGCATCTTTGTGTGAGACCAATATTGGCCTGTGGAACCCTTACACTAATGACTACAGAAGGTTACGTCAAGTTTCCAGTTACGGGGAGCGGGATTCTTGTTTTGGAGTGGGATATGATTCATCCATCGATGATTATAAGATTGTCAGATTCCCAGCCTTTGTCTATGCGGGAGGATTTCCACCAAAAAGACCTGATCTTTGGACCATCTACGTAATGACACTGAGATCAAATGTTTGGAGAGAGGTTTACTACTACTTTCCATACATTGCCTTATTGCGAAAAAAACCAGTCCTTGCAGCAGATGGGCGTCGCTTGTATTGGCTTGCACGACTTCGTAGTAGGAAATACATCCCAAAATCTGTGATAATTGCCTTTGATCTGGCTGAGGAGACTGCCATTAAAATCCTATTGCCTTTGATCTGGCTGAGGAGACTGCCATTAAAATCCTATTGCCTCGTGGGGCACCCTACTTCTTGGATGATTTTTGCTTGTGCTTGGGCCTTTTACAAGGCCATCTCTCTTTTGCCTGCTATGACTATAGAAACAATTCTTTTGGCGTTTGGATGTTGCTGAAGGAGAAGCAGGAAGCACCAGAGGAAGAGACTTGGATAAAGTCTTTCAGCTTTCCCTTGAGCCATTATAAGGGATCTGCTCGTATTTTGGCTTTGACACCACATTTTATCACCACCAATGGTGCTCTTGTTATGGATGCTGAAATACATTATCCAGTCTGAATCTGAATTCAGGTATAGAGAATTTATTTATGATCCGAAGCAAGGTACTTGCAAGCAATTTCGTGTTGATGGTGTTTCAGATCAGGCGCTATATTATGCTGTCAATATCACTCATAGTCTAGTTTCGCCTTCATCTTATTCTTAAATGGAATTCATTCCTATTATTATTGTTGTTATTATTATTATTATTATTATTATGTATGCAACTGCCTTCAAGAAAATGTGGGGATTTCATATAAGCTTTTATGACCCTGACATGTAAATGGACCTTTATGAGCCTTTAAAATATCTTTTATACCATGACTAATACCCCAGTTAGTCCTATGTATATGACCCACTACCAGCAGAAAAAGAATTGCAAGAGTAAAAGAAAGCCGACCATATCTGTGCTGTTAGATAGACCAAAACTGGTCATAACTGTTGAGAAAATTGGACAGCGTTGGTGCAGCGGAATAATATTAACTGAGACAAATAAAAATTACTGCAGAAATAATCGAACAAATAAATATATGGAGGCGGTCAAACCGGCCAATAGATGAATAAGATAGGCGGTAAAACCTGCCGT
>CATIWM010058938.1:0-13646 GCA_949671775.1 Mallotus repandus
TTTATTTTATTTTATTTTTAGTCTTGTTTTTATAAGTACTGTAAAAGAGTATTTGAAGTTAAACGATGGTGGCTAGTTTATATGTAAAGCAACTATTTAGAAACATGTTTTGTAATATATTAATAATATTTTTCTCTACTGTGTTTCTAATTACAAAGAGTAATATCATTTTAACTTTCTTTAAAATGATGATGAAATTTCTTATATTATTCGATTATTGTATACATATTTTACTATTCATAAATATGTATTGTACTATTTATAAATAGTATTTTACTATTCATAGATACATAATTTAAAAAAAAATTTCTAAATCTTCAATTGTAACATATAACACCAAACATTTCCAATATATTATTTCCAAATTTTATTTGTAATGTTTATAACATAATTTGATTGAATTAAACGCTTTGTTGAATGGTTGTTTTAAACGTCCATCTCGGGCTACGTGAGAGGAGGTGTGACATTTATTTTATCTCAAATAAAAATTAAATTAATTAAACTATAATTCTAATTTGATTGAAAGTATGTTTTCTGTTTTAATTAGGTTAACTTTTATTTTATCTCTAATTAAAATTTAAATTACTTAAAATTTTAGCAGTAATTTTATTAAAAATATATTTTTTTTCTATTTTAATTAGGTCTACTTATATTTTATCTAATATAAATTAAATTAGATATCATAATTTTATAAGTCTTACTAAATTAAATTTAATAAGTAAATAATTAGAATGAAAAATAAATTTTTTTATAAAATAATTAATTATGAAAAAATATTAACCTAAAAAATGTTGAATGATTGTTGTGTTTAATATAAATTACTATATTATAACTCCATCATATTTGTTAAACTAGATTATTATTTTGATAAAAAAAATATTAAAAGAGTGTTGTATAATTGTTCAAATAAAAAATTTATTTAAATTGTAATAAATTACTATATTATAATGTAACACTATCAAGATTGAAAAAATATATTCGCATATAAATAAAGTAATACTCTTATTACTTTTAAAAACTTATTAAATTAAATGTTATTAAGTAAATAATTAACATTAAATTAATTAAAATTTTTTAATTTGTCTTATATCTTTATATATTTTTATAAAACTTAATGAAAAAAAAGTTAAAATTAAATTAATTAACTTTTATCATTTAATTATTGTTTGATATTTAAAAAATTACATTAAATTACTTTTTGAGTAAATAAAAGTATTAATATTAATAATATTGAAGAAAAAAAATGTCATCGTTCAAGTAAAAAATTTACTAAAATTGTAATAAATTATAAGTTTGATAAAGTTGTAATATTTAAATTGTTATATAAAGAAAATAATTTTTTTTTAAAATTTTTATTAAGAAAATAACCAATAATTTTTTGTTATCTTATAATTAATTATGACCATAATATTTTTATATAAAATTAGTTTTAGAGTTGAGAAAAATATTAATTATATAAAATATTGAAAGAGTAACGTATAATTATTTAAATAAAAGATTTACTAGAATTGCATTGGATGATAACTATATTAATTTTTCTAATATTAAAATATTATACAAATAAATAATATTTTTATTATTTCTAAAAAATTTATTAATAGTATCAAAGTATATGTTTAGTAGTTTAATTAAAACAGATTATATAATTGAAAGCCTTTTTTAACTTTTTATATTAATTTTTAATTTTTAAATTTATTTTTATTATTTTAAAACTAATTTTTAATATTTTACATGTTTAAAATCATTGAAAATTAAGTGTTTGTCTATTTTTTATATTTAATGTGTCAAATTAAATTAAAATATAATTTTTTAAAAGGTGAAAAAAATTCAAAATAAAAATTTAAATATTGAAAAAAATAATAAAAATTTAGGAGTGCTAAAAATTAATCAGGTAAAGTTAAGGGTGAAATTATGCATTCAACAACACTCCAAGCTTCATAACTACCTCTCACCAAAACTTTATGCAAATCAAACCAATAAAGCTTAAATTTATTTCAAGCTAGTCAGTTAACCTGCGTTGAAACACGAGAGCTGAAAAAACCAAAAATAATTAAAAAATAAAATAAATACAATATTAAAGGCGTATAATAACAATTAAACATAAAAGGTAGTAAATACATTTAGCATCCAAGACATATAATATTAATAACTATTAGCATCGGTGATATATAATAATTATTAGCATACAATATTAAAGGCATACAATATTAAAAACCTAAATATATTTAGCATCCAAGACATATAATAACTATTGTGCTAGAAATATAATTTTATTTTAAAAAGTACCATATGGCTAAAATAACTCGTCCAAATTGCCAGGGCATTAATCATTGGGCTCTTCATTTCTGAAAAAAGGGAAAAAAACAATAAATATGATAGCAAAAACAAAAATAATTATTTTTTATTTGAAGGAGAAAAATCTTGATCGAATTTTTTTTAGAGGTGACTCATCCGGAAACAAATCAATCTGAACTTGACCAATTGATATAGTAGTGAGGGGAAGTTCATGGACTTATTGTGGAGAAGGTTCTACAATATTTTGAGTTGAGCTACTTTCTCTAAAAATGATTGATCTCTTTATTGTCCCGGGGGCGCTCTCAATGAAGGGTTTATGCAACAATGTCATACTTGAAGAAACTAATTTAGTTTTTTCTTCGCTTTCATGGACAATATTCACATTTTCCTTCAACAATAAACTTGAAAGAAAGGTTGTAAGGATCGTCATTTTTGCTACTGCTAACAATCTTAAAAATTCTTTTGAGGCCATAGATTCTAGTCATCAATGGAGGGACTGTGCAACTATCCTCATAGCTACTGGCCAAAGAGCTAGCTAGCAAGCTGATTAAATAAAGCAATAAGCCAACTTAATATAAGGAAAGAAGCCGAGCCAGTATTATCCTTGATAGTTGCATTCAATTTGTACTTGAAAAAATTTAGTTGACAATATTATGAAGTTAATGAACCAAGAATTCTAAAATGTTAATATTCTAACAATTTATGCGCATAAAAATTAGTAGGAAAATCCATAATAGTTCCAATTGCATCACCAAATAATGGGAGGATCTCATGGGAGACCACAATTGTTGTACCACAATTGATCATTGTAAACTTGGACATTACTTCTGCATTGAGGACATTCTTTATACCACTAACTCGACGTCATTTGGACATTCTTGATAGATGCTTCACATGTAAAATTGATATCCTATTTTATTTATAAGATGAAAAATTAGTGAAGTGGTTAAGTTAAATTTATTTTATTTAAAAAAAAAACCGACTTTGTCATTGTGAACATCAAGGGATAACAATTTAGCGATCATTTTTCTATTAATTTTTTTTGCTTTGATGTTGTGAGATGCATGGCTTGCAGGTTCAGCTCTTATAATGTTTTTCCTGGGATTGAAGCAAGCTAAAGAAAAAAAATCAATTAAAATAAATTTAAAATAATTAACATCCAAAAAAACCGGTAATAAAATTATTTTTCTTTTAAGGAGATAAAATCAGGTATATCAAGATTAAGAAAAATTTTTGTTGCGGATGTGCTGTTAGCGATCACTTCGTCTTGTGACAATAAAAAAATTATGTGACGTAATATAGTGATAAAATATTGAAGTATAATGGAAAAAATGTATAAAAAAATATGGACATAGCATCAAGAAATTACCATTAAATTTCTTTTATGGATAATGATAGGAAAGCCACAATAACTGGTCCAGCTGCCTTTTCCTCGAACAACTTGTCAAGTGAAAATGCATGGACAACCTTATCCTATAGAGTGATGGTCATCAAATCATCACTTTTTAAAAAAAAATAAAAAACTAACTAGAAAAAATATATTATGTAGACCAATATGTTAAAGGTTAAGTGGCTTATATTTCTCTAAATAGATACAAACTTTTCATTTTTTATTGTAATATTTTTCTTCTTTGCGATGCGTCCAGCGATGTGAACATCCTTATCAGCGCCTACAACAGTAACCTGTCCAAAGACATCAGAAAAAAGAAAGAGAAAAGTTTATACATATTTATACATATGTATAGTTATATATATGTTTCATGGAAAAAAATTGAACCTGTTAAAAAAGTTTTATCACCAACTCGAGCTCTAGCATCCTCAAAACTGAGAAACTAAAATCTATCAAACGGTATGAGAGAATTTTCATCATCAAACACCTTCACAAAACTATTCCTTAACAATCAAATCCTAAATGGATGCCTACTAATTTTGTAACTTGACTAGGCATACACAATAATAAACCCAGACATGTGGTTGACAACTCTTTCAACCAATATCTGTCTAAAGTAATCAATAAGCTGCCTCGGAATTGTGCCTTGCATTGTTTCCTCCTTTTTTGTAAAAATATAAAAAAAGGATTAGCTCATTAAGATAACAAAAGCAAACATTATATTTAAGATCAAAGAATGATAATTTTAACTTTTTCATAGAGCATTAAGAACTCCAAACTATAAATATCATCTGGGTTACTGATATTGATAAATTCCCATAAAAACATTTCAAACTAATTCATTTGAATAAATTAAAAAATATATATATAAATATTTAGGGGTTTTGGTATGATCTAAAATCATCAATTTAATTAACATGATAAAATGAAATAATTCCAAAAAATCCAATTAACAGACAATAAAATTATATCAAAAAATTGCTCAAGGTGGGAGTAAAAAATATACATCCCACGATATATATATATATAATGGCAATAATATAGCCAGCAGAAAGTACCAATTTATGCTCACAAATTGGGACTGTTTTTTATGATAACAAATTAGTCGGGTTTATTCAAGGGAAAAAAGTGAAAAAACTTATTTTTTCTTTTTGTCTTAAACAAACTAAGCAGTTGAGCAATGAAAACTAAATGCCCAAATATTTTACACGTAATATAGCCTTGTGGCCCTTTAAGCATGGAATAAATTGCCATTTTTATTTTTTTCCTTCATTATTTTTATTATTTTGAAACATCTTGATTATGAAACAATTTTTTTTCTTAGGCCCATGAACTGGGTTCTCATGATACCCATTTTCGTTTTTGAGTTTTTTCTTAAACAATGACGAAAGTTTTTTTTTCTCTAACCACACATTGAAACTGAGTGCATCGAGTGAAAAATGTGAAACAAATTGCATTGGACATGAAGAACATATTCATTTCTAATTTAACTGAGTTAGTCCTAACAGTTGACACAAATTAAAAACAATAACAATTAAAAAAAAAAAGTCCACATAGACATGTCCAGCAACATAAAATTCTACATAAGATATTCAGTCAAAAATAACAAAAAGGGTTGGATGCACAGGAAATGAAAAACATCACATGAGATGATTAATGCTTACAACATCAGCTTTAATTCTCTTGACAGCTTTACAAAGCTTTTGGAATTTTCACGGCTACCCGAAAACTTGGTTGTAAGAAGTCCAAAGGGATTAGAGCTCATCACTACTTGAATCTGTGTTGAGTTTCAATATTGCCAATTCTTTATGGTTATACTTTACTATGTCAAGGTCATAAATGATCATTAGATGGTCAATGGCAGCAAGGCAAGAGGAATCTAGTCTCTTCTATGTTTTGGGAGCTTATCCTAAGTATATATGAGACAAACCTAGTCCCATTGCTATCCTCATATGGATAGTAGACTGTGAAAGAGTGCAGTAGGCCTTCGTTATTCTGCTCATCGAATGTGGCCTGGGGCATGCCCAATTGTTGAAGAATGGATTAGGGAATAAGCGTAAATTGAACTTTGATTACATGCATATCTAAAAAAAATAAATTAATCTAACAATACAATTATCAAGAAAAGAAAAAAATAAAACAACACCAAATAACCAAAAGCTAACAAAGCATGTACAAGAGAAATAACAAAACACATAAGAAAAAAAGGATATTGAGATTTGCATACCAGGAAATGTAGGCCCATTTAGGTAAAAAAATAAATGGGCTATTTTTTGGGCCTTTTATCTTAGAAAGTTTACAGCAAAATTTAAGGAGAGTGGCTTCTTTTTTTTTAAAAAAAAAGTTTAAATCAGATTAAAAGATGCAGGTTCTCTAAGTCAAATTTTAAGGAGAGCGGATTCTTTTTTTAAAAAAAGAGTTTAAATCAGATTAAAAGATGTAGGTTCTCTAAATTTTTTCTTTTAAAAAATGAAGTTCATGGGCTTATGAGAGGGTAAGAAGCAAAAAAAATAACACAAAGAAGCAAAATAAACAACCCAAAATGTGCAGGAATGCAAGAAGAGGCAATTTTTTTTTTTTGAAAAGAAGGTTCAATAACAATTTATTTTTTGAAAAAATAGGGAAATTAAGCACAATATATAGGAGAAGGTGGCCAGTTCCCTAAAGGCCTTCCTTTATTTAGAGAAAACAGTCAATTAATAAATGAAATTTAATAAGAAAATCAGTTTCAAGTCAAAAGCAAAATAAGAGAAGATAAAAAGAGGCACACAGGCAAAAATCACAACATTAACAACACCAACATACAATATAAAAACAGAAATCATGATATATTACAATCATAATAGAGTTACACAAAGAAGAAGACAAAAGCAAAAGAGAAAGCATTTAATGTCTATAAGAACTTGCTAAATATGCAGAGATTAATTGTAGGGATAGCAACTCAGACTTGCACAATTGTTCATTCCCAATATTATGTAGCAATTTCAATAAAAAAGTAAATAAGTTAGAATACCACTCAAGAGAAAAATGTCGAAAAATAATTTTTTTCACTCAACTTGAAACCATAATATCAAATAATTAATAAAATTGGGAAAAAATTAGCAAACAGGTAAAAAAATAAAATAAAATTGAACAAATATAAAATAAAATTATTGAGAAATCATGATTAAGAATCATTTCACACTGCATTATCATTAAGAAACAAAGAAATCAACTATGCATGCAAAAATTAAAAGGGTAATTTAAAAATTAAACTGAAATACAGTCAATAATTTCAAAATGAAAAAGAAACATGCAGGAATAATAATAACAATGAAGAAAATGAGTTAATTCAAAAAATATGAAATTAATATGTAGAATATACTATGTAACTAAAAAGAGTGAAATATTTTTCACTTCTTAAATTTTGCAAAAGAATGAAATATCTAAGGAAAAAGAAAAAAATGAAAAATTTAATTTTAGCATGAATTTATTCTATTTTCCATTATAAATTTGTTTTAGTATGTAATTGATAAATCAAATCAATAAAAATATTACATCTACTAATTTCTTATTTAATTACTTAGTTGTGTTTTCAATTCATTATAAATTATAATTAATTGATACTATCAAATTGTTACCGGAAAGAAAAAGATTAAGCAAAACTTTTCTTGCAAGAAGCACGTGCATGAGCTGATTTAATTTTTTCGATTAATGTTCAACACTTCTCAACATAAAACTACATCTTTTTCTCTGCTAAAAATTGCAAAGAATAACATATTAGTTTCACTTGAAACTAATGAGGTAAAGTACTTAAAACTATATACCAATTAAAAGGGCAATTACAAATGAACATAAATAAAAGTAACTAGAGATTGCATGAGTATCATACGTATAAAAAAAAATGAAAGTTCGATCACATCTCTCAATACATTTCCAACATAAAAGACAACAGGTCTAATATTAAAAAGCAGATGATAGAACCAAAAACATGATAAATAGCATGGAAATCACATAAATGTAGAGCATAAGAAGTCTAAGAAAATAGAATTTATAAACTATCAATATATTATAATGGAATGGTAAACTGTCATTCCCTAAGAAAACAAAATTTACTAATCTGAAGTGAGCAGGTGTAAGCCAGTTCATATATCATGCTTAAGCAACCCTAAATTTTAAAGTTGACACCTCATATTTAACTGAATTCAATTTATTAAATTAGTAGGATATGAGATTATTAAAATAATTAGTATTTCTATTGGAAAATCAAGCTAAGCTGTAGTAAATCATTTTTTTGTGTGTTGATGAATATAGACTATTAGGAGGACCCCAAATTGATGCGTGCAAATGAAATATGTCATTAGCAACAAGGCATAAAATACACAACTACAAATCCCAAAATCAAACCCAATTTCTAAACACTAACACTTAAATAATGTGCAAGAACAAAATAATAATAATAAAAATAACAAAATTTTAAAAACCTAATAGGATCATTTAAATCCCAAAAAACTCAACAAAAAAATAAATAAAATAAATTGCACATCAATGTCGTCAACAAAAAAGAACACAAAAAATATATCTTGAAATTTTTGTTGTTAAATTGGTACCTGCCCTGCAATAGGTAGGATGACCCAGTTGGAGATCCTTAAGCTCCTTTAAGATCCGCTTGGAAGCCATAAAACTCCATATACTACCAGGTCATGCAAAAAAAAAAAAAATCACCCACTAAATTACAAATGAAAAATCAACAACTTATATTAAAACAAATTTGAAAAAGCAGGTCATGCAGGAACTTATTTATTTATTTTTTAATTGGTGTAGAACCTCTAATCATCCGATTTTTATTTGTGGTCTTGAACCCTTAAAAAATAAAAAATTTCAAAACAAATAAGAAATTAAATAATATAAAAAACATAGATTCATGAAGTAAGGGATCAAAAAAACAAATCTAAAAAAAATATAAGGAAAGCATGGAAAAACTAATGAGAAATCAACAAAATTCAAAAACCCTTAGATCAGTTATTGAAATAAGGGAACCAATAAAAATTAAAATTTTTTTCTCTTAAACAATGAAAAAAAAATCCAAAAGATACTCATCAATGAAATGAACAACGTTAAAATACATGTATGAGTGTAAAGAGTAAAGCAATAAAAAGAACAAAATAATTAAAAGAATATAGCCATCAAAAACCATCAGGTATACAAAACTAAAAAAAAATATCATTTTTTTTAAAACAAAGGATGTCCATCAATAGAAAGCAACAGTGTTTGAATCTAGTTAGAACAAAATAAAACACAGAATAGTTATTAGATTATTCACACATCAGTTATTAATTACAAATTATTCTATTATTTTTATATTGCAAACTAAATTATAAAAAAATTCAATTGATTACATGAATTGCTTGCAAATATAAGCAATCACAATGCAATTTGAAATTAGTAGTTTGTTATACCAGACCTGAACTGTCCAATTGATATAGTTGTCATAAATTGGTCAGCTGATTGTCGTTGCTCAAATTTCTCTGAACTGTTAAAATGCCTCTATCAATTTAAAAAAAAAGAAATAAGAAAACTTAAAAAAATAACATCAAACCAGATAAAATTCAGTCAATTATACCATAACAAGCATCCTTTATTAAAAAGGATGTACAAAATCATTTCACCATAATGAAACATTTAAGCTACATATGCATGGATGATATAAAGAGCTTGACTAGCCTTTTTATTCAAAAAGAAATAGTTATTTTTAATGTTGAGTCAATTATTAAATTTCTTATTTTAATAGTTTTCAAGGCAATATTTAGGCAGAGAGAAAGCTTTATATATATATATATATATATATATATACACTATTTTGCATGCATTTCCTCTGTTCTTATTAGAAAAAATATACAAAAACACCCTTAACGTTATGCCCTAATCTCACATTCGCCACTAGCATTTTCTAAGGTACAAATAGACCCTTATCGTTTTGAAAATCATATATTTAAGCCCCTCTTACAAATGGTGTTAATTCTCACCATTTTGAGGGGTCCACTATTACTGACATGCACAAAAAAAATCATTAAATAAAGGTAAATTTTTGCACCTAAAGTTTGTAATAAGGAACAAATTTACCCCTAAATTTTAAGAAATATTATATAAATCATTCGCTCCTATTTAAAAAAAATTAGGAATATTTAAAGAAACTAAACTCATCTCATCCTATATAAAATTTTACTTTTTTAATCACTTATTTATTTATTTATCCATATCATTCTAATTTGTTACATTTAAAAAAATATTGATTACTTTTCATTTTGAGAGTAAATAAAAATGACAAATTTATATAGAATGAAATGAATTTTTTATCTAAATATTTCTAAATTTTTTTAAATGGGACAAAATTTAAAAAAAAAATAGATGTAAATTATTTTAATATTGTATTAGCATTAGTAGATTTCATGACTACAAAAAAAAAAAAAAAACAAACGGTTATTTAATATTTTTATTAGATAAAAATTTAATTTTTTTGAAAAATATTAGTGTTAAAATATTTTTAAATTTTCTTTAAGGGTAAATTTTTTTCCTTATTATAAATGTTAGGGGTAAAAATGTACCTTTATTTGATAATTTTCTTTGTGCATATCAGTAATAGAGGGCGCCACTAATATTGAAAAATATCACCATTTGTAAAAGGAGCTTAAATATATGATTTTCAAAACGATAATGGTATATTTATACTTCAAAAAATATTAGTGGTGGATGTGAAATTAGGGCACAACGTTAAGGGTATTTTTGTACCTTTTCCCTTCTTATTAATTATGGACCATATATGTTCATTGTTGTTATATCTTTCAAATAATCTATATTTTGAAAATACTAAATTAAGTAAAAACAAAAGAGAAAATATCAGAATCAAAGGGGTGAAAAAAATAATTCCAAAAGAAATGAAAAAACAATTAAAAAAACCAAGACAACACTGTAAAAAATCTAGATCTGATTTTACACAAAAAAAAACTAAAGGAAACAACCATCAAAACATAGATCTACCACTAGGAAAAAGAAAATATCAGGAAGAAGCTCGTTTTTTTCGCACATGAAAAAAAAAACAAAGAACATGCAACTTGAAAAAATAACATAAGGATTTTGCCAAAGAGAACTACATAACAACAAAATCATAAGCTCATAAAAATATAAATCGTGAAACACAAACCTGTCTTCTTATATCTCAGCTTAGATCTGGCCATGGATATTCAAAAAAAAGCAACAAAAAACACAAAGCCAACATAAAACCACTAAAGTCCAAGAGGAGATAGTACAAAAAGCTTTAAAAGGCATGAAATCGACGAACAAAAATTCATCTACTAAAGTCCAAGAGGAGATAGTACAGAAAGCTTTAATAGGCATGAAATCGACGAACAAAAATTCATCTTCTTCCATTTTTTGTGAACAAAGGTGATAAATTTTGCAGGTGAAAAAGAGAAGAAGGGTGTGCTCTAGGAGAAATCGTTAGAGAAAATGAGCAGAGGAAGAAAAAGCGAGACGACTGAGAAGTGTGTGGAATGAGGAGTGCTAGGGTTGGCTTTAATCAAGAGGAGAGAAGTTGACAAAAATACCCATGCCAAATGGCACCGTTTCATACGAAGAAAAGGCAACAACATCAATTGCAGAAGACGACGTCATTTTTTCTGGGGGCTACTCGGATTCTAGTTAGGGCGGGTAGAGCGAAGAAAGGCAAAGAGGTTGTAATTATGTAGTGGCATAAATTATGCGCGAAATTAGTGGGCTATATTTACACTGTACTTGAAATAGTGAAATTGGCAACCCACCTTTATATATATGTATTAATAGATTTTAATGATATTTATTCATATATATATATATATATATATATATAAGGGTGTTCATGGTTTGGTTTCTTCAGTTTAAAGCTTAAATTTCTAGCCAAACCAATAAAGTTAGTTTTTAAATATGAGAACTCTTAACCAAACCAATTAAATATCATTAAAAATTATGCAAACCAATGATATTTGAAATCGATTTGGATGATCGGTTTGGTTAGTTAATAAGAATAATAAATAAAGAAAATAAAGATTAAAATTATTAATAATACATCTTGTAAAATCTACTAAAAATAAAACAGAATGCAAAATGAATATTATATACTTATCATTCATAGTATAATAATAACAACAACAACAATAACAACAACAACAACAACAACAACAATAACAACAACAACAACAACAATAACAATCACAACAATAATAATAATAACAACTAGAATAATATCTATTTTTTGACAAAGTCCTTAAGTTTCAAAAATAACAACCCAAAATATTCTTTAAAAAATTAAATTTTAGTACAATGTGTTAATAAAAAAATTAAAACACAAATTGCTAATATAGGAGATAAGATAATGATGGATGTATTATTGTTAGAGGATAAAAGAAATGAGACTTGAAAAGTCATAGGAAGTTCAAGAATTTGTATATGATTAAAAGTGTAAACAGTATAGAAACAAATATTGGGGTATAATGTCATGGATCCTCATTCTAGCCCTGACATTCAACTCGTGCGACACCTAAACTTGCTCATGTCTAGGCCAACCAAGTCTTATAAACATGCTTCTAATCTTGTATTGAGTGTCCTCCATCTTAAATCGAATGTTGGTGAACCTAACCAACCACACATGTTTATTGCTATCATTGTTCCCTTTTTTCTTACATAAGTTTAAGGTTCATGCTCGCCTCATAATTCACATCTATATTCGAGTCCCATATTTATCCCGAGCCTCACATTTGACCCACCATCCCCACATATTATTGGGCCTCATATTTGCCTTATAAGTTAGCATACTTTTGGGTCTCATATTTGCCTAATAACTCCCTTATATGCAAGCACATAGTGCTACTTATGTTTTAACCTTGGGCTTAAGAGAACATGCACGACAAGCACCTCAGCCTCATAGTGTCCTTAGCTCCTTCTCTATAGAGACACTGAATTTCTCTTTCCTTGAACTCAATGCCCATCACCTAGCTTCTCAACTAGGGAGCTCAATTAAGGCTGTATCATCGAACATACACATAAGTCTCAAGGATAGTGGAGAGTTTACATCAAAGGTGTCACGACCCATACCGAAGGTACGTGAACAGCACTAAGGAATGGGGATACATAAAGTAACTGAATGCGTAGCAAGCCTTAAAAAATTTTTGCGGAATAAAACAATACACTTAACATTAAATCAAAATAAATTCACAATATTAATAGCATAAAATAATATTCTTTAAATACAATATTTAAAAGTTAGGTACAAACAGAATACTGATAATACATATTTGAAATTTAACTACTGCGGTGTCTAGAATTTTAGTTATACAGTACAAAATCAAATTAACATACATAATGCAACCGGTGAAGAATGAACTCGGCGCAAACGGGGAATACTATCTGTAACATCCCTATTTTCATCCATAATTAATATTATATGAACATATGCATCTTAAACCATTCCATTTGACTATGTGTATTTTACATGAATTGAATCTAGTTGACTTATTTACATGAGTAAACTTAGGGACTAAATTGAGCTTTAGCATAGAAGGAGGATTAGTTTGAACTTTTTCTTGATATTTGATTAAAAATATTATTACTATAATAATAATAATGATAATGATAATGATGATGATAATGATAATGATGATGATGATGATGATGATGATGATGATGATAATAATAATAATATAAGTTAGTGGTTAGTGATATTTATGTAAGGTAGGAAAAAAAATAGAACTCTACTTGTCCAACTTAAGTCATATGTCTCTTAACATTAAATAAACAAATTAATTAAAATAAATAAGCAAATAAAAGGGGAAAACAGTGCTGAAATTGTAGAAGAAGAAAAGAAAAAAGAAAGAGCAAAGGGAAGAAAAGGAAAAGAGAAGAAGAAGAAGAAGGAAGAAAAGGGGAAAATTCTAGGGTTCCTAATTTTGGC
>CATIWM010058993.1:0-29525 GCA_949671775.1 Mallotus repandus
TTGAGCTCAGGGCTCCAGGGAACACACTAACAATATCACAAAAAATGGCATGGAGATGAGGAGTCACCACACATGGTAATAACTGGGATAAATCGAAGGTGGTGGTAACTCGATTCTCTAAAAGAGAGTTAGCACCACAACTAGAAAAAATTCTAGGTACGGAATACCAACTTCTTTTAGTCTCGTGTTCTTTTAAAATTAGTTTATGAATTACTATCTTATTCTCTAGTTACATGCAATTTCATATTAAACCCTTATTTTAGCAATCAACACCCAAAGCAACTAGTCATGAAATTACACATAAAAAATGCATTCATACAAGGCGAAACGTCCCTAAGTCTAAACTACATTGATTTTAATTTAAAGTTTAGCTAAGTCTATACATTTTATTTACAAGTGAAATGGAAACTAAAGGTGGACCTAAAATTTTTATTAAATTAGTGAGTTTAAATCTACAAATTTTAATTCTAAGGAAAGTGGGCCTAAGTCTATTAAACTTTTAAAAAGAAAAAAAATGAATTTAATTTAATTGCCCTAATTCTACTTATTTTAATTTAAATAAAATGATCTTAAATCTATTTATTTTAAAAGAAATGATTTAATGGGTTGAGCTAAGTCTAGAATTGATTTTAGTTAACTAAAATGATGGGCTTAAGTCTAAATTAACATAATGGGCCTAAATTAATTTTAAAATTAATTAAAATCTAAAACCGTTTTAATAATCTATTAATTAAGTGAGTTACAACTTAACGTGGGGATGAGGCCCAAAACGAATAAAAAAACATAAAACAAGCCCAAACAAACAAACCCAATTAACAAATAAAAAACAAATAATAGATCAAAACACAAACATACTGTGATTTCTAACCCTAATTTTAATTACATGCAACCCTAATTAACTAAAGCCACCGTTGATTTTAATTAAAGTTTTATGCCAAAATTGATCCTAATTTACTAATTAATTTTAAAAAGCAGAAAAGTAAATATTTTACCAATCCCATTATTGGGGCTATTACAACCTACATACATATTAATTAATTACATGCCAAAAATCAAAAATAAATACACAATATAAATACCATAAAATAATAAGAACACAGAATAATAAAATAAAAAAATATGTGCAGGATTGCTATAGTATTTTATCCATGGCATTCCATGGACCTTCATGGATTTAATAAGTTCAATCACATCTCCATGGCTCAGGACAATCCAACCATCATCATTAAAGAAACAAAACAAAAAAAAATCAAGAAAAAAATGATTAGAATAAAAATAAGGATTAAAAAAGAAGAAAATGAAAAAAAATCAAATGGAAATAAATAAAAGAAAATAAGAGAAACAGATGGAATGTAGAGTGATGCAGTATTGATTAGCTCCTCAGACGCTTTGTTTAATTCACCGTTTGAATAAGTCTGCCGTATTGATTTTCTCGGTTCTCAGGCTTTGATTGCTTTTCAAAAGATTTTTTTTTTGTTTCTTTTGTTTTGAGAAGTAGAGAAAAATAGAGTTCCCCAAAATTAAAACCCCAAGAAAGGTTCTATGTTTTTTTTTTCAAAGGAAAAGGACGTCCCCAGAAGCTTTTTTTTTTTATTCAGGAAAGAGAACCTCTCTGATTTTTTTTTTCTTTTTAGCTCCGAAGAAGCCTCTCCTTTTTCTTTATGTGTTCCCCCCAACCTCCTCTTTTTTTCCAAAAGAAAAACTTCCTTTCAAATAAAAATACCTAGAGTCCTTTCAACTCAGAACATTTCCTCTTGTGATTAAAATCACAGGAGATAAAGTTTTATTATTATTTTTTTAAAATTTTTTGAATGCAAAACAACTTGATAATCAAGGATTATCAGGATAAAAAAAATATTTTATTTTTTATTTTTTATCTTCAAAATATTTTTTTAACCAATAAAAAAAATAAGTTAAAAAAATAAAATTAAATTAAAAAATTATGGAAGCCAGTCGGACTTGTGCAATTCCGATCGGAATTATGTATTTCCCTGTGGGACGTCTAGTGAAGTGAAATTAGCTATATTCCCTGTGGGATGTCTAGCTAAAAAGTGATTTGAAGATGCGTTATAGTTCATGTGAAACGTCTAGCAGTGATGCTATAACTACTGTGTAATGTCTAATTGATTTCACTATATTCCCTGTGAGTTGTCTAGTGAAGTGAAATTAGCTATATTCCCTATGGGACATCTAACTATGTTATAAATTTCGCTATATTCCCTATGGGACATCTAGCGAAGTGATGCTATAACTATTGTGTAGTGTCTAGCTTATTGCACTATATTTCATGTGGGTCGTCTAGTGAGGTGAAATTAGCTATATTCCTTATGGGATGTCTAGCTAAGTGATGTTATAACTACTGTGTAGTATATAACAAACTGAATTTGAAATTGAGTTATAGCTACCATGTAGCTTATAACTGAATGACTTGAGTTATAGCTACCATGTAGCTTATAACTGAATGACTTGAGTTATAGCTACCATGTTGAGTTATAGCTACCATGTTGAGTTATAGCTACCATGTAGCGTATAACTGTGTGAACTTAAAATTTGAGTTATAGCTACAATGTTGTATATAACTGAGACTGAGTGCAATGTATGCAAAATGCAAACATCTTCATGTTGATCAACTGTGCATTTGTGCTAACTGATGTGCATTTTTGCTGGTTGACTTTGAATTTTTTGCTGATTAACTCTGATCAACTGCTTTCATTACTTGCTAACCTTGATTAACTTGATAGTGTTGATCCTGATTCCATATGTTGAATATATCTCCCTCTAGATTGAAAGCTTGTTGAAGTTAGTTTCAACATGATAATTGTACAAAAGTACATTATAATTGACCAAATTCATCAATTTATCACAAGATAATGTGCATTCAATGAATCTCACTAATTTTGATTTTGATGGCTATCATTTATTTGAAATTCACAAAGTCAGTGGTATTGTTAACCATCTTATGCTGAGAGTGTATTATTTACCAAGTGAAGAGCTAACTTTCACACCAAAATTCAAGGAGAATTTCCTAGACAAAACTTGTGGACATTGAGCATAAACAGTTAGAATTCTGAGTATTAAAATAGTCTTTGAGTCATTTTTGTGCTTTACTTCCTTATCCGAGTATTCCCCTGCCTTTCTCATACTACTCAGCGTAGATACCATTGGAAAGGTCCTTCAGATACTCATACTCTTAAAGAGCATTAGAGTAAATGGAGCAGCTTTTAACATGATCCTTTTTTAGTATTCCCCTGCCTTTCCTATATTACTCAGCGTGGATACCGTTAGAGGATTCACATTGATACTCTTACTCATTTCTGAGCATTGGAGTATATTAGAAGTGTTTGCTCTTATTTCGATTCTCCTCTTAGTATTCCCCACCTTTCTTGTATTACTCAGCATGGATACCATGAAGGAATTTTGTACTCGTACTCATTCGAGCATTGGAGTAGATTTGATGCCCATTTATTATTCTAAAGACTGAAATGATACTTTAAAATTCAAGCAGTTTATTCTGTAAATCCACAGATTTTATTTTTACGTATTCTTCCCTTCGTTCGGGTGCAAAGCAAGCATTAGATTGATTAGAGTTTAGAAACTCCCAACACAAAATCATCAACTGGACATCCGAACTCTACGAGGCTAATAAAAGAGAGCCCTTAAGATTAAAGTTCATTAGATAAGGTTTTTTTTTGCACATGATCTCATAAAATGGATGAATGAATTTACTTTGAATTTTTTTTAAAATTTTCTTTTTTTCTTTTTTTCTTTTTATTATTTTTTTAAGGATGCACTTTATCACAAAAACTAAAGGGATAGAGTTTTGTTACTTCCCTTAAACATTTGTCAGAATGTTTGCTTGTCACATGAGGTGATATTTTGATGAGCGATTGGCGTTTGCCTTCTTGCTCATTGATTCTTTTCTCTTTCCTCATTGCCTTTTGTTTTCCCTGTACAAAATCCTATAAGTTAGTTTGATCTGTTTGCAATGTAAAGAAGTTTTATTAGAATGCAAGTTCGTTATTTTGCACTCATCCCTTTTTAATTGTGTTGATGATGTCTCTGATCACAAGGGTCTTGATACTCCATTATTGAGGTCATGGTTTAAGGCTGAGTTTGCATAAGGCTGAGTTTATCCTTCTGTTGTTGTTGTTGATGCTATAACAAAGAAGATCATTTCTCTTTCTGACATTTCCTACAAAAAATAAGGTTTAGGAGTTAGAGGCCTTATTTTATTGTCAAAGAAGTTTCAGAGTGCATTCATCTCAAGTTTGGAGTGCCTTCTTCCCTTTTCTGTATTGTTGGTGTGTTGGACCTTCTCATTATTGTACTCTATACCCTATATTAACCTTGATGTTATGGAGTTTTACTCTAACTAGTCAGGGGTTGAGAGAGGCTCTCCATGGATTCAATGCTTTATCTTTGCTTGGGCTTTTTGGAGCTATCAAAGGTACACTCAAGAGCATCTCTTGGAGCAGATTCTTGCTGATCCAACTGAGGTACGCTTGTCATCACTTATTCCCATATTATTGATTTCATAATTTATGGGAGTAGGTTCTTCTTTTGCTGAAGCTCCAGATGATATTCTAGATGATGCTCCAAATGAGGCTATAGTGATGGGTGTTGAGTCTGAAGAGCTTGAGCCTTCTATCCAACCTCTTGAGATTGTCAAGATGATGCTTTTGCAAATACCACTATCAGTGATATTCCCTTGCTGGATTGATCCATAATTTGCTAGGCTGCTTCATTTCAGAGTCTTGTTAAACATTAGGTTCACATTGATAGCTTCACTTCTCATACTTTCACTCCTTTAGATGTTTCATATATGAATACTCTGGTTACTTTCCTGCACTTTTACAATACTAATTTTGAATGTTAGTAATGGAGTATTTGCATAACCTTAACAAGTATCTCACAATAGATGTATGCAAGCATATGCATGATATGTATAAAATGCATGATCCTAATAGGTCGTTTGTTTGGAGCCGACCAATAACTTGCAGATTTGAGCATTGGACGCCAAGTTGGCGAGTGGAGTCCATGGCCTGACACTAGAGCTTTTTATTGACTGATGCATCTGTATGCTTGTAATTTACTCTTTTCTACCTCTAGAACCCTTTTGGTAACTCTTATACTTTAGAATTCCATCTTCAATCTTTGAATGCATATTCACTATTTTTGCCCTCAATTGCCTCCCAGTTTCTGATAGTTTTCTTTCATAGAGATGGTCACGCTAGGGTCATCAGTATTCTTTGAGAATAGAGCCACTTGAATTCTCTAGGTACAAGAGGACACTAAACTTTACAAAATGAATCACAAAGGATGACAAGAAGAGAAAACAAAACTAAAATAGTGATCTCATAGCTCCGATTCTCTAGCTTGCATTATGTTTTGTTTATTCAATACAGATACTTATGCAATACGATAAAGATGAACATACAAGGTTTGAACAAAATTTAAAATTCAACTTTATTCATTAGGGCCAAAATGAGAACATTCATTACATCACATGATACAACTCTTGGTATTAGCTAAAAAATATTTTCTTACACTTTTATTTCTTTAATTCTTGGTTAACCCTTTTATTCATTCTTCTTTTTTTCGTCATTTCTCTCTTCTTTTTTCCTTTTTTTTTCTCTCAAATTTTCTTCTCTTTATAGAAGTTATACCATATGATATACAAATGTTCTTTGAACTTTCATTTATGCCCATACTGAATGAATATAATTGAATTGAATTTATGTCAAACATGCAGATCAATATCATAATGCATAATGAGCACCCCATGCCTTGTCTTCTCATTAGGTCCTCCACTTTAGCAAATGCGCACCCCATGCCTTGTCTTCTCATTAGGTCCTCCACTTTAGCCATTTTGTGGGCCAATGCTTGCATTTTCTTGGACTTAAGTTCCTGAACTAGCTCAAGTGATTCTTTCTTAGCCTTCTCAACCATGTAGTTTTCCACATCTTCAACTTTCATATTTATAGTAGGCATATTCCTAGAAGCATTCAAGGGTTGCCCCCTAGCATCTTCAACTTGAGTTACAGGCCAAGGTCAGAGGGGCCCGACATCCTTTGCAAACTCGAGAGAAGACTAACCCCCTTTAGGACTTGGGTTACAGACTCTGGTCAGATGAGCCCAGTAATCTCTCTTGAACCGAGTTAAGGCTAAGAGTGATGGTTGACAAATTTATAATCCTAGGAAGCTAGTGGAATCAAGGGACTATAAACCAACACCATCGGTTTAATAGGGACATGCAAAAATGAATGCAAGAATAAAATAATAATTAATAAAATAATTCTAAAGAATACAAGTAAAATCAGTATCTCTTATCACTAGTGGAGTCGCCACTATAGACGGCAGGGTTCAGTGCATGTCCAAGATTTTAGCAACCGCGACACTGTTTGAGCTTAAGGCTCCAGGGAATACACTAACCATATCATAAAGACATGGTGTGGAGATGAAAAGTTGCCACCTAGGGTAATAACTGGAATAAATCGAAGGTGGTGGTAACTTGATTCTCTAAAAGAGAGTTAGCACCACAACCAAGAAAATTCTGGGTACGAAATACCAACTTCTTTTAGTCTTGTGTTCTTTTAAAATTAGTTTATGAATTACTATCTTATTCTCTAATTACACCCAAGGCAATTAGTCATGAAATTACACATAAAAAATGCATTCATACAAAGCGAAATGTCCCTAAGTCTAAACTACATTGATTTTAATTTAAAGTTTAGCTAAGTCTATACATTTTATTTACAAGTGAAATGGAAACTAAAGGTGGACCTAAAATTTTTATTAAATTAGTGAGCTTAAATCTACAAATTTTAATTCTAAGGAAAGTGAGCCTAAGTCTATTAAACTTTTGAAAATAAAAAATGGATTTAATTTAATGGGCCTAATTCTACTTATTTTAATTTAAATAAAATAATTTTTAATCTATTTATTTTAAAAGAAATTATTTAATGGGGTGAGCTAAGTCTAGAATTGATTTTAGTTGAATAAAATGATGGGCTTAAGTCTAAATTAACCTAATGAGCCTAAATTAATTAAAACCTAAAACCTTTTTAACAACCTATTAATTAAGTGAGTTAAAACCTAACGTGGGCTTGAGACCCAAAAAGAATAAAAAAATATAAAACAAGCCCAAACAAACAAACCCAATTAACAAATAAAAAACAAAAAAAAAATCAAAACACAAACATATTGTGATTTCTAACCCTAATTTTAATTACATGCAGCCCTAATTAACTAAAGCCACCATGATTTTAATTAAAGTTTTATGCCAAATTGATCCTAATTTACTAATTGATTTTAAAAAACAGAAAAGTAAATATTTTATGATTCCCATTATTGGGGCTATTACAACCTACATACAGATTAATTAATTACATGCACAAAATAAAAAATAAATACACAATATAAATACCATAAAATAATAAAAACACAGAATAATAAAATAAAAAAATATGCGCAAGATTGCTATAGTGTTTTATCCATGGCATTCCATGGACCTTCATGGATTTAATCAGTTCGATCACATCTTCATGGCTCAGGATATTCCCACCATCATCATTAAAGAAACAAAACAAAAAAATTCAAGAAAAAAAATGATTAGAATAAAAATAAGGAATAAAGAAGAAGAAAATAGAAAAAATCAAATGCAAATAAACAAAAGAAAATAAGAGAAACGGATGGAATGTAGAGTGATGTAGTATTGACTAGCTCCTTAGACGCTTTGTTTAATTCACCGTTTGAATAAGTCTACCGTATTGATTTTCTCGGTTCTCAGGCTTTGATTGCTTTTCAAAAGAACTTTTTTTTGTTTCTTTTCTTTTGAGAAGTAGAGAAAAATAGAGTTCCCCAAAATCAAAACCCCAAGAAAGGTTCTATTTTTTTTTTCAAAGGAAAAGGACATCCCTAGAAGTTTTTTTTTTTGTTCAGGAAAGAGAACCTCTCTGATTTTTTAAAATTTTAATTATGAAATGACCCTTAAAAGAATTAAAAATCTTACAATTGGGTCCTTAAAAAATGTTACAATTGAATCCTAAATTAAGCCTTGAGATCCGAAATTCAAATACTGGAGACCTATTTGCAACAAATTTTCATCATTAGAGCCCTCTGTCACATCCACACTCGACTATCTAGAAATTGGGTGCTTATACTATGGCTGCAAAATTGGGTTGGAAAATGTTCCATTTAGATGTCAAATCAATAATTCTAAATAGTGTGCTTAATGAAGAAATTTATGTTGATCAACCAGAAGGTTTTTATGTTGCAAACAAAGAAGGGTATGTGTATAGGTTGTACAAAGCCTTGTATGGCTTAAAGCAGGCTTCTAGAGTCAGGTACAACAAGATTGATTCTCATATTGTTCAACATGGTTTCAAGAGGACTAGTAATGGAGCTACCTTGTATGTTAAACAAATTGAAGATGGAAAGCAGCTGATTGTGTCTCTTTATATTGACGACTTGCTAGTAATAGGCAGTGATTCACTTCAAGTTACTCAATTCAAGCAAGAAATGGAGAGGGAATTTGAAATGTCTGATCTAAGGGTTGTGAAATACTTTCTTGGGTTGGAAATTCATCAGAACAAATATGCAAATGATATATTAAAGAAGTTCAAGATGGAGAAGTGTAAATTTGTTCCAACTCTTTTAGTTCAAAATGAAAAATACTCAAAATTTGATGGTGAAGAGAAGGTTGATTCAACTCATTCTAGAAGCTTAATAGGAAGCTTTTTGTATTTAACAGCTTCAAGGCCTGATTTAATGTTTCCTGTAAGCTTACTATCAAGGTTTATGCACTCTCCAAGTCATGTTCATTTTGGAGCAGCAAAGAGGATACTCAGATATATCAAAGGCACAACTGATTATGGTATATGGTATTTGAAATCTGAAAGTGATGAGTTGTATGTGTATTCAGACAGTGACTAGGCTGGTAGCTTATATGACATGAAAAGCACCTCTAGTTATGTGTTTTCATTTGGTTTTGGTGTCTTTTCTTGGAACTCCAAGAAGCAAGATATTGTTGCACAATCTTCAGTAGAAGCAGAGTATGTTTCCACCGCTGCTACTACTAATCAAGCTATTTGGCTAAGGAAATTATTGAAAGACTTAGGAATGGAGCAATCCAAAGCTACGGTGATCTTTTGTGACAACAAATTAACTATTTCCATAGCAAAAAATCCAGTCCAACATGGAAGAGTGAAGCACATCAATGTAAAATTTCATGCCATAAGGGAAGCTGAAAATAATGGAGAAGTTCAACTACTTCATTGCAGGTTCGAAGAACAGCTTGCTGATGTTCTGACCAAGGCATTACCAAAGGTAAAGTTTGAGTTCTTAAGGGCAAAGCTTGGAGTCTCTAAGCAAAATCTCAAGGAGGAGTGATGGCTACTGACATTTTTCCAAGATACTCTAAAGAGTATGGTTGTAATCATTTTGCTTCAACTTTTGGATTATAGTTGTAATGATGTTTATGTAAGCTAGTAAGATAGAAGTATGTTAAGTAAACTTTAAAGTAGTGTTGTCTATTCAAAAGAGTTGTAATGTTTTCGTAAATGTGTAATGACCATGCTGCTGTACTTTTGTAAGTGCTATATAAGCACATCAGTTTATGAATGAAATGCAAGAAGCAATATTTTATCATTTCTCATTTTCTTGAAACTCCATCTATTTGGCTTCAAAAACTAACACTATCTTCCTATATTTTTTTTCTATGTGTTGAAAGACTTGTTTAGAAAATTAACCATTTGGTTTCTTCAGGTGTTTGGAAACCAGTTCGTTTCACCAGGAATGGCCTTCTAATATCCTACTTATTTTTTGCTGATGATCTTCTACTCTTTGCAGAAGCTTCTCAATCTCATGTCAATGTTATTAATGATGCTCTCTCTACCTTCTGTAAAAGCTCTGGCCAAGTTGTCAACCCATCTAAGTCACAATTCTTATTCTCAAAGAATGTTAAACAGCAGGAAGCTAAAGCTATTGCTCAGTGCTTAGGGATCCCTTGAACTATGGATTTATGGAAATATTTGGGTGCTAGTATCATTCATGGTATAATTATGAAGAAGACTTATAACAATATCTTGGAAAAAATTAAAAATAAACTTTGAGGTTAGCGAGCTGACTCTCTCTCTCTCGTTGGGCGCATTACTCTTATGTAAGCAACACTTGCAACAATGCCATTTTATAACATGCAGACTACTAAGCTCCCCTCCTACATATGTGACCATGTGGAAAGTTGATGTAGAAGGTTTTTCTAGGGTGGTTCTGGGTCTGAAAAAAGATTACATTTAGTCAATTAGCAAAATTTATGTCTAAACAAAGAGCAAAGCGGTTTGGGATTAAACAAATGACAAAATAAACCCTAAAATTATGAATAAAAAGACAAGATATACCCTTTCTAATAAAATAACAAAATAAACCCTAACATTATGAAATCAAATGGGTTAATGAAGTAGATAGGTTTTTTTTGCTTGGCTTAGAAGATGATAACAGAAGACAAAGCATCATTGTCGTAGGTGATTGGTGCACTAATTAGTGATTTCTTGTAATTAACCCATTTTGATTTCTTGTTATTCCTTCTTCTTCATTCCTTTTTTTTTGGAGTCATTTTCCTATTTTTCCATCACAGACCTGGTGAAAATTTTTTTTCTCATTCCCGTTTTGAGGACCTGTCGTACTGCCAGCAATAATTCTAAGCTATTAACAATAAAAAAAATAGAGGTTGACCTCAACCTTATCAAACCAACATCATAACCTATAAACATCTCCTCTACCTGCAAACACATTTGTTTCTTCATTACCAGCTGTGACAATTAGATTCACATTACCAGGTTATCATTTTCTCAAGAATTTCTCTCGCAGGCACTATCAACTTCCAATGGTAGCAAAAGTTCCGGCCAAATGAGGTCGACCATAAACAAACTCCATGCAATCTCATTACCATGCTATCAGTGATAACTCCCTATTAGCATTGACAACTAATGGCTTGAATGGCTTATTGACAGCTCCTTTACTAACCGAAATTCCAACAATGCCATAATTAACAACCTCGACTGAACCTTGATCCAACCTAGGCTGAACCTTGATCCAACCTAGGCTGAACCTTGATCCACGCTGGCAACAAGAAAAATGGGATTGAGGTCGACCATATCTCTTTATGGTCAACCAGCATTTCAGGCTTTAGAATCATACATGGATTTGTAACCTTCAACCATAGCACCTCACCGGCTCCACCATCAATTGCCACCTCATCCACCTTGCATGAGGTATGCCCTCTTTGGAACTTAGGTCGACCACCATCTTTAAGCTCCAAAAATAATGAAAATAAAATTTGTGACATCAACTTCGTTGGCTGCCTTCACAGCATTGCTTCAGCAATGTTAATTCTCATTGACAATTAATCCACCTTGCATCAGGTACTGCTCTCTTTGGAACTTAGGTCGACCACCATCTTTGAGCTCAAAAACTATGAAAATAAAAATCATGATCTCAACTCTTCGTTCCTCCTTTCACGCCATTCGCTTCAGCAGTTGTCAATTCTCGCTGCTTTCTCACTATTTACGATGCCGTTAGCACCTCTGTTTGCTCGACCACCGATGGACCAAGAGATAGGAGCTCTTGCTTCAACAGCTCCCTCGCTCTTTGTTGAAGTTTCTCTCAAGCCGAGTTGCCCCTCATATTGTCTTTTACTTCTTATTTTATTGTTTGCTTTTGATGTGGCGGCTGATGAAGCAAAAAGTAGACCCTAATATTGCCTAGTCAGCATGTCGGCAAGGCATTCAGGCCAAAAACACCACATTGATAGTAAATTTTAAAGTTCAACAACTTGATTGTACAAAAAAGAAGTTGAGACACTAAAATAGTGAAAATTAAAAATTTAAGACACCAAAAATGTAATTTTCCTAAAAAAAAAAGGAACAAAGTGAAGGAAGGTTAACGGCTAGGTATACAAGAAGAACATGTTTGTGTTTGTTTAGGGTTGAAAATGGTTTTTTATATCTATAGCATATCAAAACAACATAGTTTTGTGTTGAAACTACATAGAAATTAATTATATTTATTTAATATTAAATGAGTTTATTTATGAGTTGATTTATGAATTATAATATATATATATATATATATATATATATATATATTAAATGTTGAGCTTTAAAGTGATTAAACCAAAAATTTGACAAGTGTTTATTTTCATATATGAGTATTCACTCTAAAAGCTAATGTGTCAAATTCTTAAGAAATCCCAATTTTTATTAAAAATAAAATATTTATTATAGTGTTTTTAGTATTATTTTTAACTAAAACACTATTATATATATATATATATATATATATATATACACACTCAAGTTCTAAAAGTTTTTATACAATATGTATTTTTTATATATTAAACAATCATGAACTTCACACCTGTACAAAAAAAAAAATTGGATTTGTAACTTTTTTATTTTAATAACTATAATCTTCTACTTCATTTATAATACTTCTTTTCTATTCTACTACAAATATTTCTCTTTTATTCTATCAAAAATTTTAATATCATATTTTATTGTTGATAATAGTTCCTATCGGTTGTACAAATGATTTCAAAATCCAGCAGACCAAGCAATGGAACAAGACGAAGAGGATGAAGAAAAAAAGCAGCAACTTTGCAAGTCATAATGATTCAAAGATCACCACCATAGCCCAGAAAACGAAGCCAAGAGAATGGAAAGGGATGCCTTACATCTTTGGTTAGTTCTCTTTTTTTAAAATGTTATATATATATTTCCTCAAAAAAAAAAAGTTATATATATATAGGTGACCCATCTTTTTCTTTAAAATAAAAAATAAATTACCAACAAAATTATGGAACTTTTAAATAGTAAATTTTTATCAAAACTTCACTTTCCCATAATAGATAAATTTCACTAAAATAAAGTTAATCTTCATCAAATTAAGGTAATATTTTTTTAGATTTTCCTAATGTTACTTTTTAAATTGTATCATTAATCTTGTATCATTAATCTCTTTCATTATTCATTTATACATTCAATTTTCTTTCAAAAGGTGTTAATTGGGAAGAAGTCTTTGTATGAAATTGACAAAAATAAAATCTTTGATTTTTGCTTCTTTTTTTTTTTTCAATAATCCTTGATACAGGGAAAGTTGACATTTCAAGACAATTAGTTATCATTTAAAGATGACATATCTATTTTTGATACCGTCATAAAAATATGGTTAATGTTATCTATTGGTGTGTATGAGTATGACTACATCTATTGTACATTAATTCCATTAAACTTATTTTGACTATCTCTTGTGCATTACATTTTTGAGTAAAAGTTGGAGCCCAGAAATCAGATAATGCACCCAAGCATCTCAACTAGATTGACACATTTTTAGTGTTTGCTTTACGCTTCTATAGTCCAAAAATATTATTAATAAGAAATCTCTTGTGCATTACATGATAATATATATATATGTTGTTAGCATTTTATTTTTGACGTTCCTGATGTTGATTCATGCAATTTCCTTTTCATATATATTAGTACTTCATTAAATTTTTATTAATTTGCAATTAAAGTGTTTGCTAAACATTCTCATACATTGATTATTAATTTTAATAATTGGTTAATTTTTAAATTTTCATTTATCATAATATAATTACAAAAGATCCTCATAAAAACTATTAATTAGATAACTATTTATTTAATTTACAATTTATATTTTATTAAAATTGTTTAATTAACATATTTGATTTATTTATTTTATTTATATTTATAACTATTAAATAAAATATCTATTAATTTATAGTCCGCGTATCGCGTGGATTCACTACTAGTTATTTTATTAATTTTAAATAATTTATATTATATTTATTTAATATAAATTTTATTATTAATACTAATTTACACAAAAATTATTAAATTGTGATATTAATTTATAATTTCTATTATACTTAGCAATTTCAAGTTTATTTATGTTAAATTTTATATAGTTTTGGCGAATGTGGTTTTTTTATTACATGTATTAATAATTTAAATTATTTTTACTTAGTATTGACTGTAATTAATATCAAAATTATGTGCAGTTGTTAAAATTACATAGTTTTATCATTACTATAACAAATTTACTATATTGTCTTTATTATGAATATGTTATTTTTTGCTGTACTTAGTAATTTAAATTTTATTCACTTAATATCCCTCGATTCGTTTACACCCCCTAATCAAACGATACAGTTTTCGGTACAAATATATCGTTTTGGTTATTATCTGTCTGTGCATAATAATAATAATAATAACAATGTTTATTAATAAGTTATCAAATATAATAATTAATAAGTTATCAAATATAATAATAACATGTTTTAGTTAAAATTATAATATTTGAAATCATACAATGTTAATTTCTTATTTCATATTTTTTATTTTAAATTGAAATATAATGTGCTATCCACATTTTTACTTGTTGTTGATAATAATAATAATTTTCTTATTTCTCATATTTTAAGTTTAAAGTCTGTTGTAATGGATATTCCACATTTCACATTTTTACTTGTTAATTGAATAATAATAATAATAGTAGTAGTAGCAATGATAATAATAATATTTTGTTCATAATTTACTTATTATATTTTAAACACAATAAAACTATTAATTTTTATCATATATTATTATACATATGTACATTACTTGATAATATAATTTAGGGTATATACTTAAGTTCACTACTATTTATAATATCTATGCATTATTTATTGAATTAATAGTCAGTATTATATTCGGTTTTTAGTTCGGTACGGTTTCGGTACGATTCTCGATTCAGTTTTTTGTAAATATCCAGTACCGTACCAAATTAGTCATAAAGTTTGGTTCGGTTCGGTTCGGGATTAAATTTATTTGGTTCGGTACGATTTTATTGCCTTTCAGTTAGAAATTTTGATTAAATTCGGTATTTTCTCCGTCTCGTGCTCAACTCTAGTTGTGAATGGGTAAGTGGTTTTTATGGGTAAGAAGGTGAGGTGGGAGGTGTGGGAGGCGGCTGCTGAATGAGATAGAAAAGACAGGTTAAGTGAAAGGGAATGATTTTAGGGAATTAGGTTTCATCAAAACTATGTAGTTTTGAGTAAAACTATGTAGTATTGTGGAAAATTACATAATTTTTAGTTATGGAAAAACTATTTATTTATGATATTAAAATTATATATTTTTATGATAAGATAATTCATATTAAAATATAATTTATAATTTAATTAGATATTTATTTGATAATAATTTTAATCAATGTTATATTTATTTAAGAGGAAATTTCAAAAAATAGCCCATTTGACCAACCTACTTTCTTTTATAGTCAGCTCCATTTCATTTTTTCAAAAGTGGTTTTTGTGTTTTCTTTTTTAGGCTAGCTTCTTTTTAGTTTTCATTTCTAGTCTTCTTACTTCAAGCCAACTCACACTAGCTCATAATTCTTCTACTTGCAGCACAGCTCACGCAAATTTGTGCTTCAATAAAAATTCTTCCACGTGCTTTTTTGTTTTTACTTGTGGTTGCTATGTGTTATGAGTGGTGGTCCAAGGCATTGCATGGTGTTTTCAAATGTGGGACGTGGTATGCATCTTGAAGGCACCATTAAAACAACCACCAGCTTCCGTCATCCTTACTGCTGCTTCTTTTTTTTTAACAATTTCCTGCTGCTTCTTTTTTTTGTGAACAATTTATTGCTGCTTCTTTTTATGTCTATCAATGGTATATGATAGGTTAGGTAAGTAGTATAAAAAATAAAAGCTAATACCAAGTCTGAAACTTTAAAAAATAAATAAATAATATTTATGTTATTTTGTCATTTTTAATTCTTAATCAAAAGTATACTCATATATGGTCAGGTAAACAGTATAAAAAAATAAAAAAACCTTCTACTAATATATTTATTCAAAGAATACCCAGAATAATAGATAATTTTGTTAATATGGTTCAATACAAAACCCTAAAAGAAAAAAAGGGCAAAAAGACCAAAAAGACAACTAAAAATTAACATAAACTTCAAAACTAATTTTGAGGCCTTAAACAAACAAATTTGAGCATAAAACTTGGGCCATTATAAGTAAATCCTGTAACAAATATAGGTCTCTAAATCAGCTTTGTGATGATATATTATGAGCCACGTAGTTCATTCAGAGCTAGAAGTTAGAGCTCTTCGAAGCTCCATTGCGCACTAACCTTCGATCAAATTCATCCAAAAAATTCAAAGCAATCTGGTCCGCATCATGTTGCTTTTTTCAATGTTATTGTTTTTTATTTTTCAGTGTTGTTACTTTTTATTACTTTTTTTTGCTTGTTGTTGCTTCTATTTTTAGTGTTGTTGCTTTTTATTTTTTAGTGTTGTTGCTTTTTATTGCTTCTATTTTTCAGTGTTGTTGCTTTTTGTTGCTTTTATTTTTCAATTTTGTTGCTTGTTGTTGCTTCTGGTTTTTTTTTTTTTTTTTTTTTTTTTTTGTGGATGTTACAAATACACAATAAAAATAAAAATCTTAAACATGTCACATATTGACAATAAATAAATTTAAGATAATTTATTTAGTTGTCAAATTGTCTATTGCCAAATTTTTCATGCCAAATTTCTTCTTTGCTTTAATTGTCTATTACCTTGTTGTATGGTGGGAATACCAGAATAGTTTGCACTTTAAAGAATGATGCTAGTATCTAGTGTATTATAAATTTTTAAAGCACTGGCAAAAGAATTATTTTTCTCATCTGCAAATTTATCCATGAAATAAATTTGCATCCAAACAAATAAACAAAGTGCAAACTAACTGCAAATAAACAAATGTCAACTTAATTTTTGATTTCGAAATCTTAATCTTTATTAAAAAAAACATTTATCCATGAAATAAAAAAAAAATAATGGCAGAAAGCTGACAGCCGAAATTGAGCAAACTAACACCAAATTCGAACTTCATATTTCACGCTGGTTCCATTATTTCTGCATCAATTACTCAAACTCTAGTATACTAAAAATAGTGCCCACTCACCAAATTCAACAAATTGTTGATAAATAATATAAATAATTCTGCATATAAAATAATTTCATAAGATCCTTCAATTGGGCTTCTTTCACACAATTCATCTTGACATGATCCACATTATGTACTTTCAAATCATGTTGAAATTAAGTTAATCCTATTATAATATCATTAATTCTTCAATTTAGTTCAATTGCATCAACATATCATAAAAATTCTCCTATTAAATCATTATATTACAAAACAAAACAGATCTAATATTACATAAATTAAAAAAACAAAACATCGCAATCAGGTTCAAAACAGCATCAATCAGGTTTATATTGAATTCCCATCCACTTTGCAGTTGAAACAACTTTTAGAAAAAACAGCTTCAAGAAGAAATAGCTCCTAGAAGAGCCATGGTATAAATTTAAAAAAAAAAACTTCCTTAAAGTTATTTTTGAAAATATTTTTGATCAATGTGGCTTTTGATATTATTTTTGGTTTTTTTTCTATTTATGAAAAAATCACTTTATTTAATAATAAATTAATATTATACAATAATATTAAATTATTTCATAACATTAAGATTAGGTAGTTTTATCTTAAGACTAACTATGATTGTGAATAATTATATAAAAAAATTAAATTATAATTTAGAATTTCATATTCAATAATAATTTTAATTGGTGTTATATTTATTTAATGCGCCAAATTAATATTATTTAATAATAAATTATCCTAATATTTTAAATGATATTTACTTAATATTAGTGCTAATTCATGATCACATAAAAATTAAACATTAATGTTAAAGTAAATTGTCATAACCTAGCTCCAAAGTTAATAGCTGAATCATTTAATAAAAATTATTTGATACAATGTCATTATGAAATAATAATTTAAAAATAATAGTTTTTTTAAAAAAAATAATATTACTTTTTTAGGAATAAAACAAACATTAATTTTAATTATATTTATCTTAATTAATTTTTATTTATTTTAAAATATTTTAAAAAACTCAATAACTTGGTGGAACTTGCAAAAACTATTTTCCTTACATAAAATATATAACTAGCAACAAAATCAATATGAAATTCTTATAAAAATATTTAGGTCAATAAAAATAATAATTATTTAAAACTTCAAGATCCATACGAAATTTTTATAATTTTAAAAAATATTTTATAAAAATATTATTACTTTTTTATAAATAAAATAAATACTAGTTAAAATTTTTACTAGATATCATGATTAATTAAATAGAAATAAAAATTTTAAAACTCAACATTTAGCGGCGGAATCACAATTCCGTCGCTAAAATAGATTCCGTCACTAATGGAAAAGTAATTTTGTCACTATTTTCGTTGCTAATTGACATTTTCTTGTAGTGATAGTGGCTGCTCCAATCATATGTCAGGCATAAGAGAAATGTTTAGAGAGCTTGATGAAACTCAGAAGATGCAAGTCACACTTGGTGATGATAAAGGCATTCAAGTAGAAGGAAAAGGGATAGTAGCAATCAAAACTAGTCATGGTAAAGTGAAACTCCTCCATGAAGTTCAATTTGCTCCTAATTTGGCACATAGCTTGTTGAGTGTAGGGGAATTGATGGCTAGTGGATACTTATTATTATTTAATGATGGAGCATGTGTTGTTAAAGACAAACAATTAGGACAAATAATGGCCAATGTTTGTATGACCAAAAATAGAATGTTTCCACTTGAAGTCTCAAAAATGGAACATCTTTGTTGCTCTCAAAACTCGCAAGCGCACGAGTTGCGATTGTAGCACATAAGATATCATTCCCATGAAGACTGTATATCGACTACCAATTATTTTTACCTACAACTTAGCTAGCAAACTGAGTAAAAGAAGTTGAGCAATTATAAAATATAAATAACAACAAAATAAACTAAACTGGAATAAGATATTTAACGCTTAGAATCTAGGTTTAGTTTCACTATTCCATTCTAATCTTAAACACATTATCATACAAATAATCTTTGGAATTCAGTTAAGGGTAATTGCTCTAAATTACCAAAAGACTCTCTCAAGTTCAACTAAGCATGCAAGGATTAAAATCTAACCTACTCTCGTGATTAATAAGTTAATCCTAGCTCATTAAAACTTTAGCAATTAATTTATCACCGTGATTAAACTGTCGTGACTCCCCAAAGAGCTCGCCTACTCTCATAGTCGAGTGATCTAAGTTCTAAGTGTTCTTAAGTTAATAAATTCCCTTAACTGTCATTGGTGAATTTATCCATAAACAAGCAATCAAATAGGCCAGGAATGATAAATAGATAATATTGTAACACAAAGAATTAACTGAAATTCAAATCAAATAAAAGTATTTGTGTTCAATTCATATAATGGTATAGCTACTCCTAACCAAGATTCTAAAAGAGAATTAGCCAAGCATGGCTATGGAGAAATCCATAAACATAATATATAGAAAAGTAGCAAGATGAAATAAAAATAAATTTGTATATCAATTGTCGATTTTTCTTCAACCGTCCTTGTGTATCTTGCCTCCCCATCCCCTCCCTTCTTCAAAAAGTGTTTTAATTTCCTTTATATAGAACTAGGGTTAGAGAGAGTCCTCTTTTGTCTCAAATATTCTTAATTTGTAAAACAGGAGACTTCCTAATCATCACACGGCTTGGATACGGCAGAGACAAACCGTGACAAAGCTAGGTGACGTCCAAAATATGATTGGCTCTAGATGGCTCAAACATGGCTTGCAATTGGCTCAAACATGGCTTTACATAGGATTTGGAAGCTTTGACAATTCAACTCTAAATTCCTCATTTGCTCTTTAATTTCCCTAGGGTCCACCTACACTCAAAAGATAAACATTAATTAAAAACTAAATATATCTTCCTAAATAGACAAATAATAATAAAAATCCTAATCAAATACTAATTACTAAACAAACTCCTAATCAGGCCCAAAAACAATTTAAATTAAATTATTTTCTATTTAAAATTTATTAAAATTCAACTCTAAGACACGTAAATAATATGCATATCAAATTCCCCCACACTGGCACTTTGCTTGTCCTCAAGCAAAAACCAACTTTGAAAACAGTAAACTCAAATCAAAGCCTAAGTCATACAACTTCTAAGACATGAAACTTGATCACACTGAGACCGAAACATATTTTCTAAAGAAGATAGTTAGACAAAAATATAATATATATGAACAATTTACTAATCATAACCCAAGCACACAACCTTTTGAAATTAAGTGAACACAAAACCAGGGAAGGGAAACATAAAGATTCTCAGTTTTTTTTATTTAGTGAATGCGTTTTACGATCCATTTCACTTTATTATTTTTTTCTCAATTAAAATCTTTCTACTCAAAGTAATCCCTCGTCGTTCCTGTATTACTAAGCGTGGACACCGTTGAGTATTTCCTTTGGATACTCATACCCTAATTAGGGCATTGGAGTAGATTCAGAGCGCATAAGATTTTAATTTAAATACTGCTCTTACTTTAAGAATGAGAGAGTTGTTTTTTTAAACTGAAATTCAAATATGCAACCCTTCCTAAAATCGTGCACAATTTCAATCTCCAGGTTCATGCTTAGGTCATTAAAACTAAATTCTCCATACCTAAAGATTATGTACAACTATCTTAATTAATAAATCATTTGATAGTTTAGTAATTAATCAAGAAACAAGCTTATACACTAATATAATCCAAAGTGTGATAGAGTATATAAAAATTTAAACAAAAATTTTCTTCAAGACAATCAAATTAATAGTATCGGGAACGAGTTGATAAATCCTAAATAACAAGCTTAAAAGAGTTTTTTTTATTTTATTTTTTTCTTTTCTTTTTTTTAATTGACTAAATAAAATAGAAAAGTACTAAATAAAATAAAATAGAAAAACTAGCAATCGGATTAATTAGATTATCAAGCCCCCCCGCCCCCCCAAAACTATCCATGGCATTGTCCTCAATGTCAACAAAAATAGAAAAGAAAATTAACAAGAAACAAAATTGAGGAAAAAGAAATAAAGGGGGCACTTCCTTGAATTATGTGTTTGTCCGAAAGCTAGCAAAATAAACTATCAAAGAAAAATAGAAGGTAAAAACACACAAAATATCCAAAAAAAAAAATAGCAGAAATAAAAGAAAAACATATTACAGAAAACAGAAAACAAAATGTCAAATGCAAAAAAAATATCAATCATCTAGAGGTGCATAATCATCTGGTGCAGCTCCAGTGTCATCTAAAGGATCATCGAGATTAGGAAGCTCCTTAGTAGCTGCAGCAGTGGTGAAAGTAGGAAAGACAGGTCATGGAGGGAGAGGAAGACCCTAGACATAGTAAAGCTGTGAAAGACAATCTATAAGCCAATGCATGAGATCTATGTGGTACTGAAGAGTGGCCTCAAGATGGGGAGGATAACAATAAGTGGAAGGTCTCGCAGTGTGAGAGGAAGGATCAACATTATGAGAGGTAGGCTCAGCAGCGGGAGTAGCCTATGGAGGTCAAGGTGCAGCAGTACACCGCTGCTGAGGACGTGGCTCCTGAGCACCAAGCTCAGCTAGAGTAATGATCAAAAAATACTGACCATCCCTAATAGTGACTACTCTAATCTTTCTCAACACAGCAATATTAAAAGGCAATGTAATGCACAACTGTCTAAGGTTAGGAATGGAATAAAAAACCTTTAAAGTTTTAGCTAGCCTAGTGACATATGAACCGCCACACAAGACTCCCTTAAATTTCCTCGACATATTATCAATATAAAAAGCAAATTCCTGTCCTAGATGAGGAACTATACCCTTATCCAAACAGTGAAGATAAAATAAATCCCTCTGTGAGACATAACCTGTACTCTCTCTCCAACCATATATAGTTCCAGCAATTAAATGATGCAACTATCATAATTCAAGTCTAGCTATTTTAGTGCTCTTATAAAGCCTAAGATCATAATTCTTCTGTGCTGCTTCTGCATGAATTATTTTATGCCAATACTGATGGTAATGCATAGGTTCACAAATAGATAGTGCATGATCAAAGGTACCACTAGTGATAGACAAACCATCATAGAAACCGCAATGAACAGCAAATTCATTCAAGGACAAATAGAATTTCCTACCTCCTAATTGAAAAAACACTTCTTTCTTTTTGGTGTAATCAACAGGATCACTGGAATTAAATGTAAATGTGGAGAGGAATTCTAAAAATAATTCATGGAAAACAGGCTCCTCAATTCTCACAAAATTTTCCCACCGCACATTATTAATCATCCTTAAAATTTTTTAATTTAATCCTATAGTAGCTAGGTCTCCTAGCATAATATGATAAGAAGGGTGAACTGGAATAGGAGACATAGTGGCACAGGCCTTTCTAAAATCAAGATTTATGAACTGAAGCAAAGGGTGAGACAAACCAGTGTGATTTCCTGGATCAGGACGTGAGGAAGATGGAATTGAAGTCATAGTTGCTCGAGTAGTACGAGAAGGTCGAGGCAAAGTTGTCGCTAGAGTCCTTTTCTTGATGAAGATGAAGCTCGCCCTGAGTCTTTAGATTTTCCCATGGCGGAGAGTGAAAACAAAATAGAAATATGTGGTGAAGAAATAGAAAAGAAAAAGATCTGATAGGAGTTGAGAAAAGAGAAAAGAAATTAAGAAGAAAGTGTGAGAGGAAATATTGAAAAGAGAAAAAGAAATGACTGAGAAGAAAAGATGGAGACTGGGTTAAGAAAATGAAGGTGTATATAAGAATAAAAAGCACACGGGGTCAGTACACAGGTTCACAAAACTGTGTTGACTTTTATAAAAATGTAGTTTCAAGTTAGGACATGGTATTTAATGCCGTGACATGTGCCCGTGGGACCTATTTTCAAAAATCTTTTATCTGACACGACATTTAATGCCGTGTAAAAAAGATTGAAGCATGGTGTCAAACCATGTTGTGGAAATTGGTCACATGGCATGATTCCGTGTTTATTGGCATATGACATGACTTCATGCCATGAGATGGGTGCTTTGCACGGCTTCAAGTCATGCTTCATAGAGATTAGCCGTGTCTTGTGATGGCTTGCACAACTTGGAGGATGACATGGCTTGAAGCCGTGTCTTCATAGGCAGTATACAACACGACATTTAACATGTCGTGTACACAGGCCGTGCAATATTCTGTGAAAATTTATGTTGCGAGAGACATGGCATAGTCCTGTCCTGTCAATGTCGTGTCACAAAATCGTGTCAATTGCAAAAATCTATCAATCAGTGTTGCGTACCTTGACATAGCCTAGACACGGCCGTGTATAACCCGTGTGATCACAACTATGCTCCTAAAATCAGCAAATCTCCACTCAGCATTTTTCAACCTATGAAAGAAAGATAGAGTAAATAAAAACTGAAAATGAAAATTAAATTTAAAAAAATAATATTGAAGAGAATATCAATTGTGTTGTCTTCCAATTAGCACTAGTTTAAAGTCGATAGCTCGACTATCCCTTGATGAATTCAGGGTGTTGGATCCATGAGTGTACAAGAGACACTCTTTAGTCTAGCTTCCTCCACAAAGTAGGGCTAAAGACGTTGCCCATTGACCTTGAAAGCTTCATTTGCTTTGTTTACAAGCTCGACTGCTCCATGAGGAAAAACTTATGTAATTCTGAACGGTCCAGACCATTGAGACTTTAATTTTCCTGGAAATAGCTTCAATCAGGAGTTAAACAGCAATACTAAATCTCCTTATTGAAACTCTTTCTTTTGCAATCTTTTGCCATGCCACCGTTTTGTTTTCTCTATGTAAATCTTGGCATTCTCATATGCATTAAGTCAAAATTCTTCAAGTTCATTTAATTGAAGTAGTCTTTTAACACTAACCTTTGCTTGATCAAAATTGAGAAACCTAGTAGCCCAGAATGCTTTGTGTTCTAACTCAACCGAAAGATGATAGGATTTCCCGTAAACCAATTTTAATGGTGAAGTCCCTATTGGAGTTTTGTAAGTTATTTTGTATGCCCAAAGTGCATCATCTAATTGAGTGGACCAATCCTTTCTTAAAGCGTTAACTGTCTTCTTTAGAATAGCTTTTAGTTCTTTGTTTGAGATTTCCACTTGTCCACTTGTTTGAGGGTGGTACAGTATAGCTGCCTTATGCTTGACCCTATATTTTGCTAATAGAGATACTAATTGACAATTGCAGAAGTGAGAACCGCCATCACTGATTATAGCTCTTGGGGTACCAAAACGAGTGAACACATTTCTTCTTAGGAACTTGATAACCACTTTAGCGTCATTGGTTGGTGAAGTTATTGCTTTGACCCACTTGGAAACGTAATCAACTCCAACTAGTATGTACTTGTTTCCATAGGAGCTTGGGAAAGGTCCCATGAAATCTATCCCCCATACATCAAATAATTTAATCTCAATGATGTTGGTGAGTGGCATTTCATTCTGTTTGCTAATGTTTCCTGTTCTTTGACAACTATCACACTTGATTATAAATTGCCTTTCATCTTTAAAGAGAGAGGGCCAATAAAACCCACTCTGAAGCACTTTAGCTGCAGTTTTGGTTGAACTTGCATTTCCCCCACACTCAAGCAAGTGACAATGCATGAGGACTTATGATATTTCCTCGTCTGAAATCCATCTCCATAACAATCCATCCCCACACTTCTTGTATAGGTAAAGCTCATCCCAAAAGTATTGCCTAGATTCCTAGAGAAATTTCTTCTTCTGATGGTAATCCATGTCAAGTGGAAGGACATCGCAAGTAATGTAGTTCACAAAATCGGCATACCCGGGGTCTCTGTGCTGGATTCTCATGAGTTGCTCTCCTGGAAGGTCATATGAGATAGGAAGAGAGTCAGGATTAGTACTTTTTTCCAGGCGAGAAAGGTGATATGTAACTAAATTCTCTGTCCCTTTACGATCTCGAAATTCTAAGTCAAATTCTTGTAAGAGAAGGATCCAACGGATGAGTCTTGGTTTGGCATCCTTCTTTGCTAAGAGATACTTTAAGGCTGAGTGATCTGTGTAGACAATCACTTTGCTTCCAACCAAGTATGAACGAAACTTGTCCATAGCGTGCACCACTACTAGAAGTTCCTTTTCAGTTGTTGTATAATTCAGTTGACCTTCATTAAGAGTGTGGCTGATATAGTAGATAGCATAGGCTTGTTTGTCTCTTCATTGCCCTAGAATAGCTCCTACTACATAGTCACTAGCATTACACATTATTTCAAAGGGAAGGCTTTATTCCGGCGGTTGTAAAATAGGTGTTGAAATAAGAGCTTCTCTCAACCTATGGAAAGCATGAAGACAATCATCAGTAAATTCAAAAGGACCATCCTTGGCAAGCAAATATGTTAAAGGCTTAGCGATTTTGGAAAAATCCTTGATGAAACACCGATAGAACTCAACGTGTCCTAGAAAACTCCGTATTCCCTTAACAGAGGTCGGAGGTGGGAGTTTTTCTATCACTGCAACTTTAGCATTATCAACTTCAATGGCATTCTCAGATATGATGTGTCCGAGCACCACTCCGTTTGTCACCATAAAATGACACTTCTCCCAATTAAGCACTAAGTTAGTCTCCTCACAACACTGCAACACTTTAGAAAGGTTATCCAAACATGCATTAAATAAAGAACCATACACAGAAAAATCATCCATGAAAACCTCCATTATGTCCTCAACAAAATAAAAAAATATAGACATCATGCACATTTGAAAAGTGGCGGGTGCATCACACAACCTGAAAGGCATTCTCCTATATGCATATGTTCCATAGGGGCATGTAAATGTGGTTTTCTCTTGGTCATCGGGATGGATGGGAATTTGAAAGAAACTTGAATAACCATATAAATATCAAAAGAATGAATGATTTGCAAGCCTTTCTAAAAGTTTGTCAATGAAGGACAAATGGAAGTGAACTTTCCTTGTGGCTTTGTTTAACTTCCTCCAGTCAATTTACATGCGCCACCCTGTAACAGTCCTAGTTGGGATCAATTCATTGTTCTCATTCTGCACTACTGTCATACCTCCTTTCTTAGGGACAATGTGGATTGGACTAACCCACTTACTATCCGAAATAGGATAGATAATCCCTGCATCAAGCAACTTCACAATTTCCTTTTTAACCACCTCTTTTATGTTAGGATTTAACCTTCTTTGATGTTCAACGGTGGGTTTAGAATCATTTTCCATATGAATCCTATGCATGCATATTGAAGCACTAATCCCCTTTATGTCATCTATGGTGTAACCTATGATCTTTCTATGAGGTCTAATTCTCTTAAGCAATTTGTCTACCTATTCATTAGTCAACTCAGCATTCACAATGATAGTATAGGTAGAATCAGGGCCAAGGAATGCATACCTCAAAGAAGAAGGAAGAGTTTTAAGCTCTATCTTAGGTGCAGTCTGCTCTTCAATCTTACTAAGACTTTCTAAAGTAGAAGGTAAGGGCTCATACCTTACTGATCTTTGCTTATTTAATGCTGGATTTGCATTGAGATAATATTCATACATTACCACTTCCTTATCAAGATCATCTTCTGAAACATCATGAACCAAGAATGCTTCTAGGGGATCATCAGTGAGTTACTTTTTAAAGGTTTCTTGCACACAACTTTGGATCACATCAACTCTGAAATAGGATCCCATTGTTGAGGATTGTTTTGCCATTTTGAAAACATCAAATTCTACCTTGTTGTCTCCAATTTCTAGCAGTATCTTTCCTCTCTTGACATCAATGATTGCTCCTGTTGTGGCTAGGAAAGGTCGTCCAAGTATGATCGAAATGTGGCGATCCTCCTCCATTTCAAAGATGAAAAAGTCTTCTAGAACATAATAGTCACCAACTTTAACTGGGACGTCTTCCAGAATACCATAAAGATAAATAATTGATTTGTTCGCAAGCTATAAGGACACTGTCGTTGGTTGAGGTTCACCAATGTTGAGACGCCTGGAAAAAGAGAGAGGAATTACAATCACACTTTCACCAAGATCATAAAGGGATTTACCTATAAATTCATTTCCAATGGTACAAGGGATAGCGATACTCCCTGGATCCTTAAGCTTTTGAGGAAGCTTATTTTGAATAACAACACTGCATTCCTCATTGATAGGAATAGTCTCATAATCCTTCCATTTTCTCTTGTTCGAGATGATGTCCTTTAGAAATTTTTAATATGCAGGCATGGTGTTTATCACATCCAGGAGAGGTATGTTGAGTTTAAGCTACTGGAATGATTTTATGAACTTTTCAAATTACCTGTCTCGCTTGGATTTCTGTCGCCTTTATGGAAACAGCAATGGTGGTACCAAGGGTGGTGAGTCTTTCTTCTCCTCATTATGTTCCTGTGTTTGTGCAGTCTTCTCCTTCTCCAGGTCACAAGCAGTTTCTACATTATTATTTTTGGTCTCATCTACAGACAATTGCTTACCAGTTCTAAGTGTAACCACTTTAGCTTGCTCTTTAGGATTTTGAGGTTGACTAGGAAATATTCCACCCTGCTTTAATCTTGATGCTTGAGCTATGATTTGGTTTTCCAGCATCTAATTATGGGCATAAAGTTGTCCCACTTGAGAAGTCAGATTCTTTATTGCTGCACGTTGCTCCTCTTGGTCTTTTTGGTACCTCTCTTGATTTTTGAGGAACTTTTCCATCATGACTTCAAGGTTGGACTTTGATTCATCTTGTTGAGGGAAGGTAGTCTTCTGTTGAAATCCAAGAGGGGTTTGTTTGAAACTTGGGTTATTTTTTTGCACTCCTCCTTGGTTAAACCATGAAAATTTTGGATGGTTTCGACAGCCTGGATTATAAGTATTAGAGTAGGGATTCCCTTGATTTCTCTCGAAATTGTTGAATGCGTTTAACTGCTCAATAGAGGAATCCTGAGAAAAACCTCCCTGACATTCTAAAGATGCATGTCCTCCTCCATAATGCTCATAGGAATACACAGCCATGGGATTGGATATCTTTGTAGTCACCTCCAGTTTCTTGGTGAGCATATCAATCTTGGCATTTAGAAGGTTCCAACTGTCCACTTCATGCAGTCCTACGACTTTCTTTAGTACACTTCATTTGCCATGCCACTGATAGTTGTTAGACGCCATGGTTTCCAGTAAGTTATAGGCATCCTCGAGTGTTTTGCTCATGAAAGAGCCTTGAGCTGTAGCATCAATGGTAATCCTCATTGGTTCAGCGAGCCCTTGGTAAAAGGTTTGGATAAGTAACCACTGTGGAACCCTATGATGAGGACACTGTCTCTGCAAATCCTTGTATCTCTCCCAAGCCTCATAAAGAGATTCACCACTGTGTTAGGTGAAGCTAGTGATCTCTTGTCTAAATTTTACTATCTTGCATTGTGGGAAATACTTGCTCAAAAACACCTTGGATAATACGTCCCAAGAAGTGATTGATTGATGTACAAGAGAACTCAACCACAACTTAGCTTTATCTCTCAAAGAGAAAGGAAATAATCTGATTTTGATTGCATCCGGACCAACCCCGTTCATCTTAAAGGTATCATAAATTTCCAAGAATTAAGCAAGATGAGCATTTGGATCTTCACTTAGGAGACCTCTGAACTGGAATTGTGAAACCATCTGGATAATCGTCGGTTTGATCTCGAAGTTATTAGCATCCATTGTTGGTCTCACAATGCTACTCAAGTTATTGCCTGGATTAGGCATTGTGTACTCTTAAAGAGCACGATTCCTAATCTACTGTGCTGCTTGGTCTTCGGCCATGATTTTCTTGTCTTTTTCATGTTTTTCCTTCCGATTCCTTTTACAAGACTTTTCAATTTCAGGATTAAATTCTTCCAAATTAGCTCCCTGAGACCGAGTGTTCATACACTACAAAGTCGTGTGATGATTAGGAAGTCTCTTGTTTTGCAAATTAAGAAGATTTGAGACCAAAGAGGACTCTCCTTAACTCTAGTTCTATATATAGGAAATTAAAACACTTTTTGAAGAAGAGAGGGGATTAGGAGGCATGATACACAGGGACGGCCGAAGAAAAATCGACAATTGATATACAACTTTATTTTTATTTCACCTTGTTGTTTTTCTATATATTATGTTTATGGATTTCTCCATAGCCATGCGTGGCTAATTCACTTTCAGAATCTTGGTTAGGAGTAGCTATACCATTATATGAATTGAACACAAGAACTTTTATTTGATTTGAATTTCAGTTAATTCTTTATGTTGCAATATTATCTAGTTATCATTCCAGGCCTGTTTGATTGCTTGTTTATGGATAAATTCACCAACAAGAGTTAAGGGAATTTATTAGCTTAAGAACACTTAGAACTTAGATCACTCGACCATGAGAGTAGGAGAGCTCTTCGAGGAGTCACGACAAGTTAATCACGGTGACAAATTAATTGCTAAAAGTCTTAATAAGCTAGGATTAACTTATTAATCACGAGAGTAGGTTAGATTTTAATCCTTGCATGCTTAATTGAACTTGAGAGAGTCTTTAGGTAATTTAGAGCAATTACCCTTAACTAAATTCCAAAGATTATTTGTTTGATAA
>CATIWM010059002.1:0-16635 GCA_949671775.1 Mallotus repandus
TTGAAGTGTGACTATTTTGAAGCATATAGCATGGTAGTTAAAGCATGGAGCATAGGTTGTCGGCCGAATCCAGACTCTCTCTCTCCTTGTAGCATACATATGCCCATTAGTTAATGTAAAATATTTGTATGCGTGTACGGATTAGTATAAATGTGTGTATAATAATTACATGTGACTAAAGGATGATTAATAATGAATATGAAATATCACGATGTGTATTAATACTAAGTGTGTAGGGTGTTACATATGGCACCCACTAAGATAATTAATAATAATAATAATAATAATAATAATAATAACAAAAATATGGATCTAGGTGTCACTCTCTTATAGCTTTGGGTAGACATGGTTATCATTAGAGTTAGATATATATACCCCCACTTGGTTTTCTCATGCAAGAACTGAAAAAAAAAATTGAGAGGTAGGGACTTGGGAGATCAAAGTAAGGCAAGGTGAGTGAGCTTATTCCCTTTCTTCTTCTTGAATAAAAATTCTTTATTAATTCCATTAATTCTTTTGTCAATTCAATTCAATTATTTTCTTCATCAATTCTATTAATTCCTCTACCAAATCTATTTATTTCTTTATTAAATCTACCTTGATCCAAGTATAGAACTCTTATTCCTTGTGTAGAGATCCCTCTTGGTTACTTGTTTCATTGAATTTTTATTTGATTCTTTGAAATTCTTGACTAACTAGATTGATCATAGTTATGATTGATTGATTCTTATTTTCCCTATTTTGAATTTTTGTGAATTTTTAGGGGGAAATTGAGTTTAAACATTGGGTTTGTAGTAAAGTCCTACATAATTAATAATTGGGAAGAATATTTATTAGACTAAGAATATAAAAAAAATGACTTCAAAGAATTTGTTGGTGAAGTGAATATGTTTACTTGGATGATCTTTTATAGTTCTTGATAATAAATCCTAGTTAGCTAAATTATCCCTTGGTATAAGTTAAACTTGCGTACATGGAAAGTTAGAATTTATGAAACTCAATTGTTAAATAGTTCAATAACCTATAGTTAAGCCAAAATTAAGTTAAAAAAAATGTTTAGGCAAAACTAAGAGTTGTAGTAAAATTAAGTAACACCATGAAGGCATAATGATAATAGTACTAATAATAATAATAATAATAATAATAACTGATTATCCAATTGGTAATAATATTTATTAATGAATAAATTATGAAAATAAATAGTAAATAAAGAGAAATATGTATACTTGAGCACGACACAAAAATTTGGAAGGTTGTAGTAAGACTGTGCCCAGGGTACGGCTAGGTTCAACGAGACGTAAGAGTGTGTCCGGGACACAGCAGCTCACGTAACCTAAAGAATTTATTCGTACTTTTAAGTACGGTGTATTTATGAATTGACGGAGGTGAGATTTATATTGGCCAATTATTGTGATGACTGTTTTGTGGATAGCAATTGAGATTCAATATGTTGTTGTAGCGAATCCAAGTGGTATTATTTGTATGCATACAATTATGATGAACCTTCGATGTGCCGAGTGGTACCCGCCACATCGATAACAACCTGTGGTAATGTGTTTTGTACTCTTGTAATTGCAAATTCTTATTTAGAATATTATAAATACAAATCTTATGAGTTGCTTAAATACTTCTGGACCTAGGTTCCTACATACATATTTATGAGACTAAATGTGTGAATATGTGGTTAAAGGAAAATCTTGAAATGAAAGGGATGAAATTGGGCTAGAGAGCTCATAAGATGCATGTTTAATTGTTATGAAAGTATGAGGCATACTTAATATAAATTAAATAAGTAATGCAGACTTATTTGAAATTATGATGTATAATGACTATGTACCTACCCTATTACTCTCATTTATTGTGTTTCTTTCTCTTATTAAAATTTATTGTCCCTACTCTGCTTATCATTGTACCTTGTCCACTCACTAGGTATTTTCTTATGAAAATACTCACTCTTTCACTTTAATCATTCTTTTTAGGTTAAGCACTTAATAAATAGTTAATATATATAGCTATAACAACATGGCTTATGATTGGTTAATTGTAAATCAGAAAGTAAGACAGGATGAGACCGAAATCAAGTACGTCTTAGGTTATGATGTTACTTTAAACTTGAACTAGAGAGTCCAAGTGGAACCAGCTGGTGTTCCCTTCCGCTTGCACACTGTTTGTGAGGTCGATGGAGAGCGTGCCTGTACCGTTATCCGAGTGTGGTACGACACGGTTTTTTACGTCCATGTCGCCCTAGTTTTGGAGGAGGACTGAGTCGTCTTTCTAGTGTGTCCTTTTAGACTTTTGCTTATCAAACCCTCCTAATGTACATATGAGAACTCTGATAGGTTAGGGTTAGTGGCCTATCTAGGTTACTACTCGTCCTCTTTTTAGTGTATGATTGTATTTATATAAATGAGTGGTACCTTGTGACTCTCTCACTTAGGTTAGTACTACAAGCAGGTTACAACTACTTTTGATTGTAAATTTTGAAGATAATTTTATGTAACCTTATGTTTGTATCTCAAACTAACCTGCCAGTGAATAGTTATGACATATTAATAAGATGCGAGTTAGCAGTTTAATTTTCTTGTCATCTAAGATGTTATTTAGTGATATGTTTTCAAAGGTTTTTTTTAAAAGATTGCTTTAGAAGTGGTGCCTCTCTACATCGATACTACAATTCAGGAGATTTAAGATTAACAATCATCTAGATAAGTACCTATGAAGAGGGGTGTCACATAGTAACAACAATGTAGCTGCTACTAGTTAATCTTCTCCACCTGTGGAAGCTCAAGCCACTGAGAAAAACAACATTGAGCAGCCTCAAGCAGCTTAACCTTCAAAGAAAAGGAAGGAAATGGAGCACAGATCAAAAGTATGACTATATTTTGAGGAGATTAAAAACAGAGCAGGAGTTGTCTTTCAGGTAAGACGTCTTTATTGCACTAAAAAAAATAACTGTCACTCTAAGAAAAATGGCACATCATCTCTTAGGAATCATGTATTAACTTGCACCAAAATGCCTCAGGATAAAGAGAGTAGACAACAACTTTTAGTATAGTAACCTATTTGCAAAAATGTGGAAGCTGATAACACATATCCCCTAGGTTCATTAGGCACTTGAAAATTTGACCAAGAGGCAATTAGACCTTCACTTGCCCATATGCTTATTCTTAATGAGCTACCATTCAAATTTGTTGAATCTGAGAGGTTTAAGAGGTTTTTGAGGGTTGCATGTCCTAGGTTTAAGCTACCTTATAGGTGGACGTTGACAGGGGACTGTTATGAGGTTTTTTTGAATGAGAGGCAGTCCTTAAAGAATTTTTTAAAAAATCATTGTCAAGCATAACAACTAATGCATGGACCTCAATTCAACATATAAATTATATTTGTGTCACTACTCACTTTGTAAATGATCAGTAGAAACTGCATAAAAAAATTCTATCTTTTGTGTCTGTTACATCTCACAAAGGTGAGTATATAGCAAAAGCACTTGAAAATTGTATGCTTGGGTAGGGGCTGCAAAATATATTTTCTGTTATATTAGATAATGCTTCCTCTAATGACACAACCATTGAATATTTCAAAAAGAAAATGTTAAGTTGGGGTGTTAGTGCAATCAGGTGTAAGTATTTGCATATGAGGTGCATAGCTTACATTTTAAATCTAATTGTCCAAAAGGGATTAAAAGAAGTAAATGACTCTATTAGAAAAGTTAGAGAATGTGTTAGGTATATTAGAAACTCTCCAGCTAGACTTAGAAAATTCAAAGAATATGCTGATTTAGTTGGATGCACTTTAAAAGCCCGTCTGTCTTTGGATATTCCTACAAGGTGGAACTCCACCTAGTTGATGCTTAAAATTGCATGTGATTTTGAAAAAGCATTTGACAAGTATAATGGATAAGAATCTTCATTTAGGAGTGATTTGAAAGATGGTGTGTCTGATTACTTTGATTGGATTTCAGTTAACAAAATGATACAATTACTTCAATACTTCTATGATATGACTTTGATAATTTCTGGTTCTAATTATGTCATTTCAAACACCATGTTTTCTGAGATATTAGATTTGTGTTGCTTATTGTATGAGTGGAAGCTATATGATGACTTGAATTTAAGATCAATGAGGCTTATTATGAAATAAAAGTTTGATAAATATTGGGGTCATGCAGATAAAATGAACAAGCTAATTTTTTTGGCTAGTGTTTTTTTATCTTAGAGAAAAACTAGATTACTTGTCTTTTTCTTTTTCTCAAATGTATGGAGTTGATGTTGGTGGAAGCTTGGTAGAATCTATGAAAACCAATCTATATGAATTATTTGCTGATTATGTCTTTATGTATGGATAAACTGAAATTGGGTCATCTAGTTCTCAATCTTATGATATTGGCCAATTTGCCTCTATTTATTCTTCTACTACTTCTCTGAAACCTGTGTCAATGTTGAAAGCAAGATTCAAGCAGCATAAGATGGAGAGCGGTATTAGTGGAACCAAAACGTCTGATCTGGATACTTATTTGACTGATGTTATTTTAGAGGAAGAGGGGGACTTTGATTTGTTGAGATGGTGGAAGCTAAATGCTGAAAGGTTCCTATTTCTATCTAGAATGGCTCGGGATATGTTAGGTGTTCCAATCTCCATAATTGCATCCGAATTTGCTTTTAGCATAGGTGGCAGAGTTCTGAATACATTTAGGAGTTCTTTAACTCCTAAAATAGTAGAGGTTTTAGTATGTACCCAATATTGGCTTAGATTGGGTAATCAATCCAATTTAGTTGAGGAGGACATTTCTGAATTAGACACATTTGAAAAGGGTAAAAACTTTGTTTCTATTTTGCACTTTAATGTCTTTTATATTGGCTTAGATTGATTAATTTACTTTTTTTTTTATTCAGATCTACCACCTTTGGGTGTTGGTCCCTCAACACCCACAACAGGTGCAATCTAACTCAGTTCCCTTTATTTTAGGTGGAAGCTACATGCAAATATTGACAGTAATCTTTCACCTATATTTGCTTTTATTATTACTCATTTGATTTTTTATTTATGAGTAATTTTTTATGACTTATTTAGTCTTTGATGATGCTTCCATAGAAATCCGAGTCAAAGATGAATGTTTGGCTAGCATACTCTTAGGGGGCATATTGAAATGCAGCCAGAAATGTTGATGCATTCTTCTAATGACATTACTAACAATATTCTGAGACTGATAGTAGTCTTCATTGATGCTTACTTGAATACTTGTTCATTTTGTGGCTTATGTGCTTCTGTGCTTTGTGTCTTGAACTGATTCTACTTTGTTTGTTGCACTTACATACATCATGCTTATGTTATTTGCAGTTGAGCACTTGAGCTTCTTCTGGCACATATCCTACTTTTATATATCTTGTCTATAGAGCTACTTGCATAATTGCAGGGATATATCTTTATGTTAATTGCTTCTATTATTTTTAGTTAAGCAATTTACTGCATCTGTTTGTAGTTATGATGCCCCTGCTTATGTGGTTGTCCTGACACCTGTTACAAACTCTACTTGTGTTTTGTCTACTGCATTTTGCATAACTTATTTCTTCTTTTAATTATCTTAGTTGTGCATTAACTTGACTGGGTTGTGATGAATGCTTCCACCTATTTTCAAATTCATTTTAAGATCATGTGCTGCATTTTTTTTGGGTGGCATTTCATTACAGCCAAAAAGTGTGGCCATATTCCTTTATATGAATTGAAGACGATATCTTGAGCTTTAGCCAAGTTACTTATTTGTAATTTATTTTGCATAACTTGCTAATTTAAGGTTTGATGCTTTTTGTAGGAGAAGGTTTTGTTTTTTGTTAAAAAAATTTTACAGGACTTGGTATGCCTGATTTTTTATGTTGCTTTTGAGTTCATTAACACAACACAAACACAAACACAACACCATAGAACAGAATTTCTTAGAATGAAATGTTTATTTGTGGTTCAACATTTCATCTTATGTAATTATTTAGTTTTTGTAATTAACAGTTGTCAACATGTTAATTTTGTCAATATGTATATATGTAATTATTTCAAAGCAAATATGTATATATGTAATTATTTCAAAGCAAATATGTATTGTCAGGCCTTAAACATTTGGGCCAAATATTTTGGACTTCTTTAATTTAAATTAAGTATAAATAGTTATTATTTTATTCAGATAACAATATTTGGGTTACAAATTTGCGAGACTCATGTTAAAAGTTCAAACCGAGACCCGAAACCGATTTAAACCAATTTTATTGGCTTACTGACCTGTCGGTTCTATCCTTCTGTTCGGCTTGGTTCAATCTACTATCCCACCTCTCCACTAATTGACCGGTTTTTATCCATCCCGAACTGAACTGAATCAAACAGCTAATGCACACCCCTATCTTTGATAGCAATTAAATATGTAGCAATTATTTAATCCTCGAGTATATTATACTATCATTTAATGATAACAGTTAAATATTCAAAAGTTTTTGTAATATTTCAAATTTTTTGTTGGTATGGTAAGAATATTAAAAATTTAGCACTTTGTTATAGAATATTAAAAATTTAGCACTTTGTTATCTTTTTTCATAATATTTGCATTTATTATTTCTTTCCGTACAATTTCAAAGTCGCATCTCCTACACGGGCTAATACATTCAGAAAATTTATTTCTTTAAATTGTAATTCTAAACATCAAATTTGATGTTTAAACTCATATCAATGAAGTGAAAATTAATTTCCTTTTAGCGATTTTAATTAAAGAAGCGTTTGGTTGGTGTTCCAAAATTGAAATGAAAAATTAAAGAAAATGTTTAATTTATTATAAAATGAAAATAGAAATCAACATCATTTATCACATAAAATATTTTTATAATTATTTTTTATATATAAAAATTAGTGTTATAATTATTTTTATAAATTAAAAATTAATATTATAATTATCTATTATAAAATAATTATTAAAAACATTTATTCATTAAAATGTTAATATAATTTTTAAAAAATATTATAAAGATTAATTATTTTTTATAATTATTTTTATTCAAACATTTAACACATATTTTTGTTAATTTAAATGTTTCATTTATAAATTTTAAAAATATAGGTTGATATTTAAATATTTAACCAATTTATAGTTAGTATGAATTAATTTTTAAGAGAATCAAAACTCATTTTTTAAGAATAAAAGGAGAATGGTGATTTCTATTAATGGGAAATTATATTATAATTCTCATACTCAATTTTAGCCAATCAAACACTAAAAATCGAAATCACTCATTCTAATTCTAATTCTCACCCTTATTCTTTACTAAGCAACTACATCCTAAATGTAATATGTAGGAAATACCAAGCCAGAATATATTTTGATGTTAAGGACTGACGCTAGTGATGAAGGTTTGATTGGATGGATGTTTGATGTTATTGATCTGTTTCAAATAAAGAAAATCTGATCTAACATATGGGTAATATAACATGATGTTAAAACAGAGATCTGCCTCATTCATTGGTCTGAATTTGTGTATAAATATATAATTTCATATATTCTAATTATTTATTTAGTCTCAAAAAAAAAAGAAACTAATATTTTTATCTTCATTTATTCTTCAGAAAAAAAAAATGAAAATGAACCTCCTCCCAATTGTGAATGGTGGGGAGTTGGGACATGTTTATGGGTCAATTTTGATGTGGGGGATATAAGCTACACAAGTGTGAGGGAGGGATATTAGCTATACATGAAAAATGGATAAAGCCATAACATAATCATATGATCATACAGTCATTGCATGATATAATAACTAAAACCCGTTCCTTTTCTTTTAACATAAATCCATACTTCACTCATTAATATTAGGGAAGTAATACATAGCGCTTGCATGATGTGACAATTTTTTTTTAAAAGTCTCTTTTATCCATATATAAAAGGTCATTTATAAAAAAAGAGAGAATTTTTTTTATAATATCGCGAATCCATTAACAGCACTGTTGCTATCATACCCGCGATATTAATCTTTATCCTTAATATTAATGCTCCATGAGTACCAGAAAAATAAGCTTAACATATGTATGATTCACACATAAGAGTCCAAGCAGAGATTATTAGTTGCTTAATAGCGCAGCTTACAAACACTATTGGCCAAAAAGGCCTATACTCATAAGTATGATGAACGGTGCTAAAGCCATCACACACGCACACACTCACATACATGCACAAAAAGAAGCAAATTAAAACATGTAGAGATATACATAGATATGTAAGATAATATCTGACTCGCCCTTGTTGAAAGTTTCCTTCAAAGCCCAACTTGCGTATATGTAGATATTCCCAGAAGGAACAGAAAATAATGCCAAAGGATCGAAGTTGCCCTATTCAGAGAAACCGCCATTAAAGAAGGCGATTCAGGTTTTTTTTGTTGAACACATGCAGCTTGAATTTGCAGCATAGAGATAGCACAATTTCACCACAAACACACACACACACAGAGGCACCAACCTTTTCAAGAAACTGTTGGGCCATCCCTTCATCAATGCTTTACTTTCTTGAGCAAAAGAGAGCCCAGAAGGGATGGCCATGGAAAAAGTGACTAGAAAAGTCACATAGGAGCAATGGAGAGGAAGGTGCTAAGAGGGTTTGCATATGAAGGATTTTGTTGGTTGTTATAGGTTTTTATGTTTTAGCTTTAGGGCAGATTGGTCTGTTGTGTAATAAAAGTGTGAGATGACTTGACTATATATTAGTGTGTGTAGTGTGTGGTATGGGCACTTTTTTTTTTTTTTTGGGTTAAAAAGAAACCAAAAAGCAAAGAGAAAAAGCAAAGAGAGTGAATTGGAGATGTTGGCATGTTTTCAGCATCTTCCACTGGATATGCCATTGCCACCTCCTTTTCCTTCAACATTTTATTGATAACAAATTATTTTATAAAGATCGTTTTCTCCATTAATTTTTCCACTTTAAACCTATTTGAGTGTTTTTAAGAATTAATGATAATAATTATTTTAAGAATTAATAATAATAATTGTTTTAACAATAAAATAGGTGGGAAGTTTGAGTTAACAGGATAGGGATAAGCGGTTCGCCATGTGTAATGACATAGTGATATTTAAGAAGCACAATATCAATATGGTGTCATGTATGCTAAAGTAATATTTTTTTAATAGAGATGTAATATGATCTTAGTTTGATGAACTGTACAATAAAAAATAATTTTTTTCTTTTAAATTGACGATCAGGTCACCTAATATTCGATTGCAAGGTAGGCATTTTTTTTTCTTTAGTGTTTGATTTCTTTAGACTTCTTTAATCTGACTAAGATTTTCATGTTTCTTGATGACACCATAAGTAGTATAATTCTTTTATTCTTTTAGCAGCATAGTTAGATGCCCTTTTCCTTTGATGGCGTAATGCCATTGAAATAGGGTTTACCCTTTCGATGAATCATCCAATATTATGATCCCAACATTAGAATAGTGATGAATTTTTAACGGGCTCAAGTTAAGAATGCTGAATAAAAATGAAAAAAAAAAAGAAAAATAAAATTGAAATATAAAAAATTAATTTATGTATTGCTTTAAAAGAAACATAAATATGTATATGTCAATTAAGCACATAAAACTCTAGTTATGATGGCTTGAGATATAAAGGCTATCATATCCTGAATTATAGTCAAGGAAATGGAGGAGTGAATTCGAAAAGGAAATGTGAAAAATAAGGGTATCTTAGAAAGTGTATGGGAATATTATTTGATACCAAAATCACTTAAAATTAGTCAGTCAGAAAATGATGGAACGCCCACTTTTTTTAAGAGAAATTTTAAGGTGTAGAATTCATTTTATACATTAATAATTTCTGAAATTAGTTTACATTTAATATATATGGTCTAAATCGCTCTCTTATTATACAGTTCATTTGGTGTCGGATTGAATAAAAAATATATATATCAACTCCAAGTACAACAAATAGTATGTGACAACTTCACATGCTTTATTATTGTGTCCTCTTCTCAAGTCCAATAACAAACTACAATGCAAAGCACTAGGCAAGCATTTTGATCAATTGTGTTGCTTATTATGCATCCTAAAGAATTCCAACAAACACTCAAGTAAAGATTTTTCCTGCATATGAGTTGTCCTCTCATCGATTCATCTGATACTGCAATTTTATCAGAATCATATTATTTCATATCCACAAGTTGGAAAAACAAAAAGTTGGTTGAATTTTGGAAGGTCTAATAAGAGGATGAAAATGCTTATTAGCTTTTCACTAGAACCATCTCTTTCCACTGTTAGCTGTCTTGAGCTTCATCACCAGGTCCTCCCTTCGAGCTTCTACTTCAGCATATTTGAGGCTCATGTGGAAGTAGCGCTCTCGAAGATCTCTTAACTCTGTCTCTAATGACGATTTTGTGCGTTCGAATTTTTCTTTCGGTACGAATTCGCTTTCTGCTTTTGATTTTCTTGGAGATCCTGACCACCCTTTTCGACCCTCAGAGGCTAATCTGCATCCAAGCAAATTGTAGTTGCAGAAAATAAAAATCGTTAACAAAAATGGGAAGAGCACATAAGAATGTTAATGAAGTTGAACAAGCTGAAATCTGTGTTATAAGATAGATTCTTATGCTCACCTTTTAGCCTGAACTTTATATGCATTATTTGCTTCCATAGACTTAGCTACTTCATCTTCAAGCAACTAAAGGGTATAGCAACAGATGTGTTAAACTATTAATATGACATCAACAAGAACAATAATAAAAAACTGCAGAAGATGAATTTATAAAACCGAAGTAGATGCATACTTCTCTTTGTTGTTGATTACTGGGAGAATTCATACTTCTTGACTCGCGCAGATTGCGTTGTTTATCCTTCACCATTATTAACTCTTGTTCAAGGGATTGAACTCTTGTTGTGCACTTTTGTTTCTCCTCTTCAAGTTGTTGTATGTGCTGTTGAAGCTGTTTGTTTGTTCTCCTGATCCGGTTGAGCTCATTTTTAATGTCGGATTCTTGTTCGCATAACGTCTCTTTTGCTGCAAGTTCATTCTCCAACTTTTGAAGCTTTTCTTCCAAGGAAACTTTATCCTTTTTGAGATCCCCTAGTTCAGAAACTGCCTCCTGTAACTCAGTGATCTTGTCGATGCATAAACTCTTCTCTGACTTCAATTCTTTGCATTCTTCAGATTTTAGATTCAATGAAGTTTCCAGTTTCTCTTTCTCAGACTTAATTGCATTCAGTCCATTCTTCAAAGCCGAAATTTCATCCTCAAGAGATTCAATTTTCTGCAACTGAGCCTTCAAATTTGTAGATTCTTCGATGAGTTGTTGCCGTTCGTAATCAGAAACTGTAAGCTTTAGTTCAAGTCCATTAAGGGTGGTCTTGTATTTTTCTTCACATGATTTGTAATTCTCCAACAGTGTCAACATTCTTCCATTTTCAGCCTTTAGCTTTTGTTGGTTTCCTTTGGAGTTAGCAAGCTCATCTGTTAAGCCTTGAATCTTTGCCTGTGCTGCATTGAGTTCTGACTCTAGCTTAGCTACATTTGCTTGTAAACTTGATGCTTCCAGAACAGAATCAGAAGTTATTCTCTCTTTTTCATCTTGAATTGCAGAAAGTTGCTTGGAAAGTTCTCCAATCTCTCGCTGAAGATTCTCAACTTGAACCATCTTCTCCACATACATTTGATGTACTGCACTAAGTTTCTTGTTCTGCTTCTCATTTTCTTTTAGAAGAGCATCCAGTTCTGAACTCAGGCTTCTCTCTTTAGCGGCACTTTGTTCCAATAATGAACATAGACTTTCCTGTAGAACGTCAACTCTGTTCGAGCAATCAGCGAAACTTCGGTGTGATTCGCGCAATTTCGTCTCCAACTGGTTGCATTGCCCTTCCAACTCCAACTTTCGCACTTTCAACTCTCCGTTTGACTTCTGAAATGAACTACATTCTTCCATGAGGCTCTCAGCTGTGGCTTGTAATTTCGGATTTGCACTTCGTAGTTGTTCGAGCTCTTCTTGAGCTTCCGCCCATCTATTATTCATTTCTTCAAGCTTCTGTGTTGCTTCCCTCTTTCGTGTCTCCAACTCATTTCTCATTCTCGCAACCTCATCTTCAAGAACCACAGCATTGGACCTGGAATCCTCTAACTCCAATTCTATTGACTCTCTATCATCTGTCAAGTTTCTTATTTGAGCTTCCATTACAGATATGCAAGCTGACAACTCTTCATTTTCCTGCTCTAGCTCTGATAAATGAATCTCCAATTCACACTTACTATTTTCTATCTCTGAAGAGTTCATGTCAAGTGTCTTATTGGCAGAGACATGAGCATTCGCATTGCTGCTAAGAACTGTTAACTCCTTTTGCAAATCGTTGAGGCATATATTAGCAATATCACTTTCTCTGATGAGAATTTCTAGTTTTTCCTCTAGTTGACTCTTTTCTTTCTGAAGAGAATAAAACTTTTCTTCCAATTCTCTCTGATATTTTTGAAGGTTCTCAGTCTCTCTTTCTTTTGACATCAAACCGGCCTCGAGTCTTTCTATCACCTCTCTTTTATCACTCAATTCCTTTCTCAGTTCAGTAACTTTATTTTCCATCTCAAGTTTTGAATTCTCAAGTTCTTGACTTGAAAGATTATGATCATTTCCGATCTCCTCGAGAACTTTCTTCCTTACATTCTCTTCAAGGTCATGAACTTGGGATTCTGGATCACTCGCTTTGAACCTGGAAGTGGTAGAAGATACACCTCCTTCTGCAGAATTTTTCTTCATTTCTTTAATTGTGAATAAGAGCTCAAGATTTTCATCTGTTAGCTCCTGACAGTCGCTTTCTAGTTCTTGCAGTTTAGCTTTCAATGCTTCAATTTCTTCCATCAGATTTCCATCAGTGTCACCTGTGGACTTCACTAAAGAATGCCTTTCTTCCTGGGCTTCAGATAACTTTACTTTCAAGCTAACTATTTCTTTCTCCTTAGCAGATAGCTTGCTTTCATATTCTGTTTCGATGTCGACAAGGGTACTGTGATCCATTGTCCCATTTCCTATGTTTTGGGTTTTTTCCTTCAATGCCTTCTCCAGTTCTTGCACTTTAGCTTGCAAAAGCTTTTCTGATTTTTGCAACTGTTGCATCTGGAGCTCTAAGTCCTCATTCCCCTGCATAACCTGAAGACTCCCTATTTCAGCTTTCTGTTTTTCTAGAGTTTCTTCTAATTCCTGAAGCACAGAAACAAGCTCAGCATTTGACTCTTGACTCTTTTTCAACTGCAGAGAGAGATTAGCATTAGATTCTTTCTGAAACTTAATCTCTTTTTCCAATTCCTGTACAACACGGTTTGCTCCATTATCTTGAAATTCTGAATCCTCCAAGGCTGAAGGTTTCTGCATTGACTTCTCCAACAACAGCTTCAGCTGTTCAACTTCTTTTAGCAACCCATCACGTTCTGCGCATGCTGCTGACAGCTCAATATCCAAATTTACCTGGTTTTTGGATTGTTCAGAGTATTCTTTCCTCAGAAACTCCAAATCAAGCATCAGTTTCCTGGCATTCCTCTCCCACATTTTAGCTTCACCACGAAGGTCTTCAATAGTATCTTCTGCAGCTTCAAGTAAGCTCTTAGAAGAATCTGAAATTCTCATAGATGGTGCTGCAAACTCTTGAGAGTTATCCTGAGAGAGGTTGTCTGAATGTGTAATGCGTGACTTAAACGACGAATGATCTGATTGAGAAGCATTATCAACATTAGAACTTGGCGGATGTACATTATTTTCAGAGCTATTTGAGTCTTGTCCTGCAACCAGATTGTGCTCTTCACTTTCCATGCAACTCTCCTCTGAATTGTAGATGTGATGTGAATCTGAAGTATGAAAATTAGCTTCCTGAACATTTCCTTCACCTCCCTTGAATCAAAAAGAAAAAGGAACTGGCGATAAAGGCCTTGCAAGCTAACAAAAATGCATTAACGCCTTGACTGAATTATAACATTCCAAGATAGAGAATCATGCAAGGAAAATGATACGATCATTTACCTCTGTTCCTGGATCTTCTTGAAGTGCAATGGAGCCCAAATCTCTGCTAGAGTAAGATCTTGCACTCTTTGCAATTGTATTATCAGACTCCTCTGACTTGGTTTCTTCATCTTTAGAGTCTGCATTGAGATCATCCTTACTGGAAGCTGCTTCTTTTGATTCACCATCCCTGACAATTATATTCAGAATTATGTTTCATGAGACAAACACAACTTAACAATAAAATCTCAAGTCCCACCATATGTTCTAACCTGAGGTTTGCTCTTGGTGTCAGGCATTGGATCGTGAGCTGACAATAAGATGAGCAAAATTAGCATTAAAAACTTGGGATAACATCAAGAAATGTAGGCAGGACATGTGCTAAAACCTGATATATAGTAAAGAAGATCACTAAATAAACTCACTTGTAAAGTAGTCCCATGATTGCACTTTTTCAATGGGAATGAAACTGGAACAGAAGCACTTGAACTCATATATGTCACCATGTTCACTAGAGCCTCTCCAAGGATGCCAGATCTAGCTGATCCCTATAAACACAAGATGCAATTCATAAAGCAATGCAAGAAAATAAATGAAAACTATATGTATGTATAGTTTGAATCAAAAACAGATAAAAATTGTATAGTACCATGGCAACAAGGAGCTTATAGGGGCAATCTTCAAGTTCCTTGGACGACTGTCCATCTTGTGATGAAATCCAAATAGATTCTGAAACAGTATCATTCCATTGACAGTTCCCATTTTTGGTAGCTGCTTTACTAGACTTTGCAATAGTCTTACCAGTCTCTACAGAGATTATAGACACAAACAACTTGTCCCATCCTTTTGGAACCTGTAGATAACACACACACACATACACACATTGTCCTATTCATTGTTATTACATAACAAAAACAAACATATATTACAGAAATTAATCAAAACAAGCAAAATCAAAAAGTGGGTTATGCTTTTTCAGCTTACCTGAAGCAATTTAAACTGAGAAAACTTGAAATCAATTCTTTCTCCTGATTTTGCTGGCTTACTCTTGTGCAACCTGAACATTTTTTTTTCTCCTTTTTTCTTTAGTGGGTTCTAATGTACAGTGTTCTTTTTTCTTGTTCTTGGTGTTGTTATTGTTGTTCAAGTGGGTTGTTGATACCTTAAAAGATACTGATTATGATGATAATGATGATCAATTATTAATCAATTTTAACAGTGAATCAAGAACAAGAAGAAGATTAATTAAGCAATAATTAATAAGCAACAAAAACGACAAGAGATAGGAGAGATTAGCTAAGTGGTCATTGTAAAGAAGGGTGATATTTTATGTCCTACCAACTTTGGGCACAACGTTAATTTGTTATATACAAAAGGATAGTGTGGAAGCACAGCAATAGCATAGAATAGAGAATACTGCATGGGATTTTTATTACTCTCTTTTCATCATCATCATCATCCTCTTCGTTAAAACTGACTTCGAAACAGCAATACTAAGCCGAGTCTAACGCCTTCCTCTACACCCACTTGACTTCTTCTATCATCTCTTACCACTACTATGCTAGTACAATTCAAAGCTGCTTGATATTTCTCAATACACATATTCGTGCGATTTTCGCCTACAGAGTATGACACTAAATCGTCAAATTTGTAATACATATATATGTTTATGTAGTGATTAGTAAAATATATATATGATATGATTTTGTATAGTTTAATTTGATTTTTTTTTTTTTACTTTAGTCAACATTTTAATCCTGACAGTTTAAATGTAACTACTTTTTAATTTCTGAATATTTTGAAGATAAGATATTTAAAATTTGTTAATTTTTAAAAATTAAAAGATTAAACAATTATTTCATTTTCTTAAAAGAATATTTAAAATATAATAAAAATATGCGGAAAAATTCAGTAAAGTATGTGTTTTTCTTTTTACATCTATATCTATATATCTATTAAATCCTGAGCTCTAAAGTCATTCACTTCAAATTTTGACATGTACTCCTTCTTATAATTCAGTATTCAGCTCTAAACGTTTATATGTTGAATTCTAAAAATTTATATTTTTTTTTAATTAAAAAATATAAATATTTTATTCTTTTTAAAACACTATAATTCTATTCCATCTAAAATATTTCTCTCCTATCCCACTAAAAATTATGTTTTCTATTTCACTTAAAACATCTTTCATCTATTAACCATAAATACATCTTTCTTTTCTATTTATTTAACATAAATTCGACTATTTGATTCAATATCTTTGAATTGAGTCTTTTTCTATTTTTCTATTATTCATATTCAAAAATAAGGTATGTTATTCTCTGCTAAAATAATTTTGTTTATTTTTTATTTTACTATGATTATATATTCTATTAATTTTGAAATAATTTTATTGTTTTTATTTTTGTTGGAATATGTTGTTACAATACTTGAAAGTTGTAGGACGAAGGGTATTGACTCTTCCTGCTTTTATATTTTACTGTGATTATATATTCTGTTAATTTTAAAATAATTTTATTGTTTTTATTTTTGTTAGAATGTATTGTTACAATACTTGAAAGTTGTAGGACGAGGGGTATTGACTCTTCTTATTGGTTAGTATATAAGGACTTATCGAATTGTATAGCTAATCAATGGTAATTAGTATGCATCCATA
>CATIWM010059076.1:0-17755 GCA_949671775.1 Mallotus repandus
ACATCCCTAAGAATTGACCTATTATACTTTTAAGTCCTTGTATCTTTCATAATTACTATAACATCCTTAAAATTTTATTCTGTTAAACTATTACATTCTTACTATTTAATTTACCGTTAAATGGATCAATTTGAAAAAAAAAAAAGTTCTATTTGATCGCATAACTTATAATATGGTTTTAAATTCATCTAATTTTTAATAAAAGAACATAATTTTTTTAAAAATTATTATGTTTTTGTTGTAATATTAATTATAATGATTAATTAATTTTTATTTTTAACATCAAAATAAATTTAAAACATATTAATTTTAAATTGGCACTAGTCCAATAAGGACATATAATCAATAATATATTGGTTAGAATTTATCATATTGATATGAACTCGTGATTGTTATCATACTAATATGACTTATATAATTGAACATTGATTATAATTTATCATACTAGCATGTACCTAATTTTTTAATTAGCATTATATACCGATGCGGTTTATATAATCAGTGCCTATTGATTAGAATTTACCATTCTAATATGAACTCAATTTTTATGATTGACATTGTACCTTGAATGAAGTTTGCCATATTGGAATAGTTTTTTATGAGATTTAATCATTGTAATTCTCAAAAAAACTTGTAAATGTGTACGTATGTGTGTGTATATTACATACACACATATTCAACACAATAAAATATGTTTTTTTTAATAAAATTTGATAATTGAAATTCATGTTGATATGATAAGCTCTAATATGGTGTCGATTATATAATTATATTGGAGTAGTGACAATTCTAAATAAATATGTTTTGAAATTTATTTTTATGTTAAAAATAAAAATTATTTACATATTATAATTATTATTACAATAGAACACAATAAATTAAAAAAATTATATTAATTTAATAAAAATTAAATGAGTTTAAAATTATATACAAGTTCAGGAATCAAATAGAATGTTTAATTTTTTAAATTATTCCATTTAATGGTAAGTTAAACAATTGTATGTAATAATTTAGTGGAGTAAAATTTTAAAAATATTTAAATTAATTTTCTAAAAACACAAGACCTAATAATTATTAGGTAACAAGTCAAATCCTGTATATGTTATAGTTGTTATGGGTCCCTCCTTCTATGGAGCCCACAAATTTAAAATAAAAAAATAGTAAACATTTGCTCCACCTAATTTCAGTGCAGCATTTATTGAAAATCATGGGTTGAAATTTTATTTTTTTCTTACATGCTAATGCCTGTATAAAGGCATAGATGGGCAAAGTAAGGAGCACAAGTACAAGCAGAAGAAAATTGAGCGAGCTGTGTGCCTGCGTTAGCCAAAACAATTTTATTTTGACGAGTGTGAGAGAGTTTTAAGAGTGTGAAATTTTTTTTTCAATGGATGTATGATAAAATAGTGAGAAAATTATTTATGGGTGTGAAAAATATTTTGAGTGCCGCTATTTTGATGAGATCTTTGTTATTGTGCACTTCTAGTGTTAATCTAGAGAAAAATCTCTCTTGTACTACTATTTTTATAATGGAAAATTTTTTTGGAATTTGTCCTCTGGACGTATCCCAACACTAAGGGTGAACCACATTAAAATTTTGGTGTCATTATTATTATTTATGCAACAAATTTTACCGCCTATTTTACTGACCCATTGACCGGTTTGACCGCCTCCATATATTTATTTGTTTGATTATTTCTGCAGTAATTTTTATTTTGTCTCTAAGAACATTATTCCGCTCTACCAACACTATCTAATTTTCCTAACAAGTGGTATCAGAGCTGTTGGTTCGTGTTTTGGAGGCATTATTAAATATTGCAAAGATGGAGGTTAAGACTAGCAAGATGGTCAACTTAAATGGCACAAATTACCACATATGGAGAAATAAGATGAAGGATCTCCTATTTGTGATGAAGTTATATCTATTGGTTTTTGCTAAGATAAAACCCGATGACAAGAAGGATGAGGAATGAAAATTTGAGCATGAGCAAGTGTGTGGCTTCAGCCGGCAGTTTGTTGAAGACAATGTGTACAACTACATTTTTAATGAAATTCATGCACAGAAATTGTGGAACAAGTTCGAGGAGTTGTATGCTTCAAAGACCGGCAATAATAAATTATTTTATCTGACAAAATTAATGAAGATAAAATATCGGGAAGGCTCTTCTATCGCCGATCACTTAAATGAAAATGCAAAGGATCGTGGATCGGTTGTCGGGGATGGGCATAAATTTTGATAATGAAATTCTTGCTCTTATGGCGTTGGCTTCTCTACCAAAGTCATGGGAAACTTTGAAGATTTCACTTACAAACTCTGCACCAAACGGTGTAGTGAATATGGAATTTGTTAAAAGCGGTATTCTGAATGAAGAGATGAGACGCAGATCAAAGGGCGCCTCTTCAACATAGTCAGATATTCTTGTTGTAAGTTCCAAGGGGAGAAGTGAGACTCGAAGCTCAAAGCAAAGAGATAAAAGCAGGGGAAGGTCAAAAAGCAAGAATGTCTAGGGATGTGAATTCGGTCAATTTTGGGTCATTTTTTGATTGAAATCGAATTAACCGAACTGAACCAATCAGAAAACCAAACCAAACCGACTGAAAAAATCAAATTTTTAACATAAAAACCGAACTAACCGATTTTTTATAAATATTAATAATTTTTTAATTTTTTAATATATTATTATATTGTTTAAAAATAAAAAATAAAAAAATATATAAAAGTTCGGTTAATTCGGTTAACCAATTTTCTGAGTATAAAAATCGAATCAAACTGAACTAAAATTTGGCTCGGTTCAAAAAAATTGAAAATATTAATCAACTTAACCGAAATTGAACCGAACCAGTTCAGTTCTGTTTGATTTTTGGTCCGGTTCAATTTTTGCACACCCCTAAGTATTCCAATGTTGAATGCCATTATTGCAAAAAGAAAGGCCACATCAAGAAGTTCTGTTGAAAGTTCATTGACAAGAACAAAGGCAAAGATGTGAAGAAAGATGACAGTAGTGATGATGATGAAGCGAATCTCCTTGGAGAATTCAATGTCCTCTTTGATGATGATACTGTTAATCTTACTACCCATGAAACCAGCTGAGTGATTGATAGTGGTGCCTCCGTTCACACTACATCTAGTAGAGAATTCTTCTCATCGTACATTCCAAGAGATTCTGGATTTGTAAAGATGGGAAATGGTAATCGAATAAGAGTTATTGGTGAAGGAGATGTGTATTTGGAAACAGAGAATGGCACAAGACTAGTCTTGAAGAATGTCAAGCATATTATAGATATTAGCATGAATTTGATCTCAACAGGCAAGCCTGATGACGAAGCTTTCTACAACACCTTTCGCAATGACTAATGGAAACTCACCAAAGGTTCCCTGGTGGTGGCTAGAGGCAAAAAGGACTCAACACTGTATTTACATACGTGAATCTCTCCAAAGACATGGTGAATGCTATAGAGAAAGAAAGTACAATTGAGTTATGACATAAAAGACTCAACCACATGAGTGAGAAAGGGATGGCAATACTGGCTAAGAAAAATGTGTTATCTATAGTAGATCTTGTGCATTTGGAGAAATGTGTCGATTGTCTTGCAGGAAAGCAAAACAGAGCTGCTTTCAGGAGTTCTCCTCCTTCCAAAATAAAGAATGTGTTGGATTTAACTCATTTAGACTTGTGTGGACCAATGCCAAAGTCACTTGGTGGTTCTCAGTACTTTGTGACTTTCATTGATGATCATTCTCCGAAGACGTGGGCATACACCTTTAAGTCAAAAGATCAGGTGCTAAATGTCTTCAAGGAATTTCATACCCTGGTGGAGAGGCAAACAGGAAAGAAGTTAAATTGCATCCAGACAGACAATGGTGGAGAGTATATTGGACCATTTGATGCTTATTGCAAAAAGCATGGTATTCGACATCCGATGACACCTTTAAAGACGTCGTAGTTGAATGGTTTGGCTGAGAGGATGAACAGGACTTTAATGGAGAGAGTCAGATCTCTACTCTCATAGTCAAAGCTACCTAAGAAATTTTAGGGTGAAGCTCTACTTACAACAATGCATATGCTGAATCTTTCGCCATGTGTTCCTCTATAGTCTGACACTCAAGAGAGGGTGTGGTCAGGAAAAGATGTTTCTTATGGTCATGTGCGGGTTTTTGGATGCAAAGCCTTTGTGCATATACCCAAGGATGAGAGGTCTAAGCTTGATGTCAAGACAAGACAGTGGGTGTTCATTGGCTATGGTCAAGATCAACTTGGCTATAGATTTTATGATCTAGTCCAGAAGAAGATTGTCAGAAGCTGTGATGCTATGTTTATTCAAGACAAGATAATCGAAGATATTGCCAAAGTTGAGAAGAACATCCCCAACTCTAATGATGATTCAAATTTAAAGCTAGTTCCTCTAACAATGGTGCCAAGGGAAGTTGGAGATGAAGGTGAAGATATGCCGCCAGATGTAGGCGATGAAGATACTCCCATTGAGATTCCATCTGAAGATGATGATGATGGTGTTCATGATCAATCACTAATAGATGAGGCTTATCCAATGCCATTGAAGAGATCTGATAGAAATAGACAACCTTCTACCAGATATCCTAGAGACTTGTTCGTGCTACTAACTGGCGAGGGAGAGCCAGAAAGCTTTGAAGAAGCTACAAATGATGAACATAAACAGGAATGGTTTAAAGCCATGCAGGATGAGATAAAGTCTCTGCATGAGAACAAGACATTTGAGCTGGTGAAGTTTCCTGAAGGCAAGAGAGCTTTGAAGAATAAGTGGGTGTTCAGGATCAAGCATGAAGAACACAGTCTCCAGCCGCGATTCAAAGATAGACTGGTTATAAAAGGATTCAACTAAAGAAAGGGTATCGACTTTGATGAGATTTTCTCTCTAGTTGTAAAGATGACATCCATCCGTACTGTGCTGGGCTTAGCAGCAAGTTTTGATCTGGAGATCGAGTAAATGGATGTTAAAACTGCCTTCCTACATAGTGATTTGGAAGAAGAAATATTCATAGAGCAACCAGAGGGTTTCAAAGAAAAGGAAAAAGAGGACTATATTTGCAGATTGAAGAAAAGCTTGTACGAGTTGAAACAGGCACCAAGACAATGGTATAAGAAGTTTGAGTCTGTTATAGGGGAGAAAGGCTACAAAAAGATCACTTCAGACCATTGTGTTTTTGTTCAAAAATTCTTTGGTGATGATTTTATTGTATTATAGCTCTATGTGGATGACATGTTGATTGTTGGTCAGAATGTTTCCAGAATCAACAGCTTGAAGAAGCAGTTGAGTAAGTCTTTTGCTATAAAAGGCTTAGGACCAGCAAAACAGATTCTTGGCATGAAGATTATTAGAGACAGAGGCATCAAGAAACTGTGGTTGTCATAAGAGAAGTACATTACAGAATCAACAGCTTGAAGAAGCAGTTGAGTAAGTCTTTTGCTATGAAAGGCTTGGGACCAGCAAAACAGATTCTTGGCATGAAGATTATTAGAGACAGAGGCATCAAGAAACTGTGGTTGTAATAAGAGAAGTACATTGAGAAGGTAATTCAAAGGTTTAACATGTACAATGCTAAAGCGGTTAGCTGTCCTCTTACTAATCACTTTAGATTAACTTCTCAACAATGCCCTTCCATAGATAAGGAGAAGGAAGATATGGATAGAGTTCCATATGCTTCAGTAATTGGTAGCCTGATGTATGCCATGGTGTGTTCACGACCAGATATTGCATACTCAGTTGGAGTTGTGAGTCGGTTCCTTTCAAATCCTAGAAAGGAACATTGGGCTGCAATGAAATGGATTTTCAGGTATCTTCGTGGAACATCCAAAATATGCTTATATTTTGAAGATGCCAAACCTGTGCTAGCTGGATACACAGATGCAGACATGGCAGGCAATGTTGACTCGAGAAAGTCAACCTCGGGTTACCTGATTATATTTGCAAGGGGAGCTGTGTCATGGCAATCAAAATTATAGAAATGTGTTGCTTTGTCTACCACTGAAACAGAGTTTATTGCAGCAACTGAAGCTTGTAAAGAGTTGCTATGGATGAAGAAGTTCTTAAATGAACTTGGTTTTCAATAAGACAGATACGAGCTATTTTGTGATAGTCAGAGTGTTATCCACCTTGGTAAGAATTCCTCCTTTCACTCAAGGTCAAAGCATATTGATGTGAGATATCACTGGATACGGGATGTATTGGAGAAGAAACTGTTGCAGCTTGAGACGATCCATACAGATGAAAATGGATCAGACATGTTAACAAAGACTCTACCAAGGGAGAAGTTCGAATTCTGTCGATTAGCCGCCGGGATGATGATGACCTCCACATAGTCGAGAGGGGGAGAATTGATGGGTCCCTCCTAGTAGAGTGGAGCCCACATTTGAAAAGTTTTAAAAAAAGTCAAAAATGGTTGCACCGAAATCGGTGCAGCCATAAAAGAAAAAAAAATTGTCAAAATTTTTTTTGTTTCTTCTGCATTCTGTGGCCTATATAAAGGCCTTGCATATGGGAGAAGAAGGATAAGAGAGCCACAAGAAAAATAAGAAAAAAGGAGAGGAAGCTTGTGAGGAAAAATTAAGTGAGTCCAAAGTATTTTTACTTTGATGAGAGTGAAAGAGTTTTAAGGGTTTGGAAATTTTTCTCAAAGGGTGAGTGACAAAATAGTGAGGAAATTATTTTTGGGGTGTGGGAAACACTTTAAGTGCCACTATTTTGGTGAGAACTCTTTTATTGTATACCTCTAGTGTTAATCTAGAGAAGACTATCTCTTGTACCTACTATTTTTATAGTGGAAGAATTTTTCGGAGTTTATCCCGTGGACGTAGCCCAACACTAATGGTGAACCACGTTAAAATTTTGGTGTCATTTATTATCATTTATACGGCAGGTTTTACTGCCTATCTTATTCACCCATTGGCCGGTTTGACCGCCTCTATATATTTATTTTTTTTCTTATTTCTACAGTAATTTTTATTTGTCTCAGTTAATATTATTCTGCTGCACCAACGCTGTCCAATTTTCCCAACACATTTTTGTCTGTAATGGATTCATTCAGGTTTATAATGTCAGTTGAGATACAGAACGGGAAGAGCAGGAATAAAGGTAAAAAGTTTAGGGCCATTTCCGTGGATGCAAGAAGAAATTTTGATTTTGAAATGAATGACAAATTCTAGGATTAATTTTGAGTTTTTTTTTCCCCCAACTTTCTTGAGATGTTGCATTTCGAGGAAAATAAGCACACACAGTAAACTTTGACACGGCATGTACTAAAGAAGTGGTTAGACTCTGATTTCCTTTTTCCTTTGACGTCTTTTCCTATTTTTTTTAAGTGGGAAAAGAAAATTTTTGTTTTGTTGAAGATTTTGAGCCGCGTAGAATGGTTTTGCAGTCTTGCTTGGTTGTTGCATTGACTTTACAGGTTTTGTGTAATTTTGTCACCATCTAATTAGCTATTGATCAACATTATGCTTTTCTACAACGTAAAATTCAATGTATGCTTTGGAAATTTATGCTAGTGAGTATGGTGCTTCTTTCAACATTCACAAGAAATGCAGGTTTTCATAGGAAACTATTAATGTCGACTCAGTAAGCTTTACTTTGGAGAAAAATGAAGATTGCACATGTAGTTAATTCCTTTTAAGTTTTAACATGGGTTTGTTTTGAGTTTAGTCTCTCATGGAAATTTTCTTTTTTATCACATATCAAACCCAAAGTGGAAAGAGAATATATCAAATCAATGGGGACTTAATTTGGGAATCATGGTGGTTTTTTTATGAGAAGAAAACTACTAGTACGGATTGCATTTTATAAGTTTCAACCTTTTCATGTTCCATGCCTTTTTATATTAACTAATATGATGTCCATAGTTTTGTTGTATATATTTTGGAGCAGCCGGATAGGCATGTTGGTGTGTGTTTATAGTTTATGTTGTGATAGTTTATTTTGTGATAGCTTCTGGGACAGGAGGTTAGGCATATCAGCCACTCTCTATTTTTTTATATTTTGGTGCAAATGGTTCGGCCTCGTCGTTGCTTTCTGTTTCGCCGAGACAGCTGTTGTTTCAACGGCCACTAAAGCTTCGTCTCGAATGGGTGTCAGCTTACTCCAACTTCATCGCCCTCCTATTGAAATAAGGCTATGAAAATATACTAAAATGGAAGGTGATCAATATCCCCGGTGTTCCAATGGATCAATCTGGAGGATGATCCTCTTCTACTTATCCTTCTTGTTGCTACTTCAAGATCTGGACTACTTCTTTTGTACACAACATATCAAACAAATTTCTTAGCTTTAAGGCAGATACTCTCATGCAGCTGCTGCTGCCACTGCCATTTTGCCGCCCTTCAATCTTCAACAACTCAGGGATCTTCCCCAAAATGTGTTTCATGGGCTATACCATAGCACTGGCCCATACCTTTGTAAGAGCCTTATTATGTCGGCCATTCACAACATGCTGGCCTAGCTAATTGTAATTGTGTTTTTCTAGTTTAATGAAATGCTTACTTTGGTAAAAAAAAATTGTACTATTTTTTTAAGCAATAAAATGTCAAACGTATTAAATTAATGTGAGATAATTGTATAAAATGTACTTAAGTATTGATGCACTTATACCGTACAAAATGACAGAAATGATGATGCTTACAAATTTTTATTGCGGCAGGGTGCAAAGATAAGAAAATTTTTATAAATATATCATAAATAAAAATAAAAAATATGTTTAAAATGCCAGTGGCCTAACGCCTAATCTATGTATGGCCTAATCTATGTATGGCAGATAGTAAATATTCTATCACAGAATCAAGATATTCGGTTGAGAGTAGAATTCAATCCCCCAACTCCCCTTACTCTCTCATTTCTAGCTATGAGATTTAGCAATTAGGCTAATTGTTTAAAAAAAACAAGTGATTTGTGGTCTAACACTTATAACATTTTAAAATATAGAGATTGTATAAGAATTGTTTTCTGTTATGTAAAAAGAAGACAATCAAATGTTAGGATTAAAAAAAATGATATGTCTAAAAATGACAGCGAAATAGTTTATAGCAATATCTGAAAGCTTTTATATTTAGACTGTATTTGGTTTAAATGAAAATTTCATAGAATTTATTTCCAACTCTAACTTCTTAGTTTTGTGAAATTACTTAACACCAAATCCAGTTTTATTGATAAAATGTGTTTGGTTCAGATAAATTTGGAATTCATTTGTAAATGAATTCTATTTAAATTTTATTTTACAAATGAAATGAATTACTTGATAGAATTCAACCAAATAAGGGCTAGTTTTTTTTTTTTTTTTTTTTGCAAAAATTAGATTCATAACTACTGGTATGTGTATAACCTTCCAAGAAAAATGGGAGCAATCTAATAGTCAAGATTTTTTATGGGTAAAGGCAAACATAAAGGCCCACTTTTCATTCTCAAAAATGTCCCCTCTCGAGTGAGATTGCCTCTGGATGCATGAAATAGTTTCATCCAAAAAATTAATAAAAAAATATTTATTTTATGCGGCTCACTATATGGGCCACGACAAGTACCATTACTTTTTTTAAGGTTTAGTTATTATACATCCTGAATTGTCACTTCAAATAGGTGTCAGTATGAGCAATCCCTTATCCTGAAGTATAAAGCAATTGTAAACGATAACGATATAAGAGAAGGATCTAGCTTCATATGTAGAGTGAAGTTATATCTATACTCTCTCCTAGGTTTCCATTTGTCACATTAATTAAACTAATACAATTTTGCTAATTAAGGCTTTCCATTGTAGGATTCTTGATATTATGCTTAATTAATACAACAAAATCAAAAACAAATTATATCATCAACCAAGTTGTTTTTTTGCCGATCAAAATCATATTAAAGTTGAAAGATTTTAAGTTTGAACTCTAATTTTATCAAATTAATTATGGAAATATTTTCTGTTTCTAAAAGTTCTTATATATTGTTCAGTTATAATGCTATTTTTGTACATGAGTGCTATTCTTTAGGTTTTTATTTCATTTTTATTCTGTTTTAATATTTTTTAATTCAATTTTTATTTTACTTCAAAATACCTTTTAATTAAAAAATTTATTTGAAACTTGACTTAATCGAGGACAATTTTTTTTAAATTGACAAATTCTTATGTTGGAAGTTACTATACATGAAGTGAATTTGCACAAGATTACTACAAGTTTAGTGCAATTGGTCACGGTTTAATGGTTAGGAATCTGTCAATATACATCATCCTTAATGACTTTACTTCAAGGCAATTTCCATGTATCTTCTTTAAAATATATATAGGAATCAATCAAATATTTAATCGACTGTCGAAGTTTGTAATTGTCACATCATTTATTGAACAAATTGTTCCTCCTCCAGGTGATGGACTTATGGTAGTGCTTTTTCTCCCCATAATGAATGTTGGTTGTTTCAAACTCGGAAGAGTTGTTTCACCATTCAACATTAGAACAACAGTCTGTAGAATATGTGGAGGATTTTGATTTATAATAAACTTACTTTTATTAAAGGAAATTAGTACAATAATACTTGTACACAAAATAAACTCACAAAAAACTTATCTAATAAGTGTTTATATACTCAACAGAAGATGCTAACTTTTGCACTCATGGCACACACCTCCCATGCACTCTCACAAATTTCTCACATGGCACACACTTCTTTTTTTTTATTTACTAATTCTCACGTACTCATGCACGCCACTGATGCACACCCTTGTACCATTCCCATGCACACCATGCACCACTAACTCACACACACAAATGAAGCTAACATACTACATATATTTATATTGGTACAAAGTCAGTGATTGGAAGATTGAAGAAGTTTCATGATTGGCGGTGGAGATGCTTGCTCTACTTGCCAACTTGTCTAACTCAACTTCAACTTGCCAACTTGTCCAACTTACTTGGATAGTTCTAGAACTATTTATTTTGTTGTAGATTACTGTAGAAGTCTCTAGAGCTAGAGAGGCAGTGAAGATGTTTAATACAATCAGCATGTTGGGTCGATCTATTATGTGTTCTTGAACACATAAAAGTCCAATGTGAACACATCTAACTAATTTGTGAGCATGAAAAGATGATGTTGAATCTTTCGGAGATGAATCGACTATGCTTAAAAGATGATGCTGAATCTTTCATAGACGAATCGACTATGTCCCAGACCCTATCTTCTTACCATAGATCCCAAACCGTATAATTCATAGTACAATTCCAATAAATAAATACTTATCTTGAATGGTTTGTGATATTATATTAAACTCATTTTATCACTTACCATTCCAATCAAATTCAAAGAAAGATCATTTGGACAACAAGTGTTGCACTTTTTTTCCGCTTATCATCTCCAACATTATAACTCCAAAACTAAAGACATCTGATTTTACTAAAAAATTTCCAAACACTACATATTTTGTGGCCATGTAACCACTGTATTGACCTTAGCAATAATCAATCTTGCTTTTGATCTTAACAAACTTAATTTTGAGCATTTAATATGTTTGTTTAAGTATGTATAAGCTATGACTTATTTGGAAATCAAAATGGAGCAAAAATATCAAAGAAAATCAAATCTAGACCTCAATCACGAGCATGAGCACGATCGGGACAAATGAAGATAGATCGAGATAAGTTTGCCAAAATTTTCCAAAAATGGCAGAACAGATCCCTTGCTCTAGTCCTGACTGGGACCAGAACTAGGACTACAAATCTCGATCTTGATCAATGCAGTCTCACCAGGGATCAACTTGCACGATTGGGACTCGTTTGCTTCATTCTTCAATTCTTTATCCAAAATAAATCTTGAATGTCGTCCCAACTAGGACCATGCCCAGGACCAATGCAGTTATTTAAAAATAATGGATACAAATGGCTATTTTTGAATATCCTGATCAGGACTGAAGAAATCCTGACTGGGATCAATGTTATCACAGCTGAAAAGTCCAAATAATTTTTAAATGGTGTTTAAATTTGTTGGAAACGAAATTATTCTTTCCAACGGCTATAATTGAATTACTCAAGTGTAAATACAACCTCTGAAGATCATTTAGGTGTTAAGAAACTTGATTATCCATTATTCACTTCAGAAGCATTCAATTAAGCTATCATTTTTCTTTAAACATATTTTATTTTTGTATAACTCTTGTGAGAGTTAGTGAGTGATTAGAATAGAAATTCTTATTCTTCTATTTTCTGGGGTTAGAAAAAGGGAAGTGAGGTTTTATTCTAAAGGAATTGGTTTAAGTGTTTAGCCATTAAAACATTTGGGAATTTGGTTTTTGAATGAGCCTTGAAAACTCAAGTTGTAAGGTTTGAGTTGAGCCTAAAACTCAAGTTGTAAAAATCAATCTAGGGAAATAGATTGTAGTGATTCAAAATTCTAACTTGGGGATAAGTTAGGTGGAGATGTAGGATTGTTGAGAATCCAAACTCCTTAAACTCTTATGTTCATCATTCTTCCTTCTTAACATTCTTTCATTTTTTTTTATTTTTTTTTAAGTTTAAATTTTTGTTCGATAGCCCTATTAAATTTTTCCACTTATATATGTGTAAAACTAATATGTTTTATATAAGGGTAGAGATTTTTGCACTACACTAGTTGAATTCTGTACTCTTTTTCTAATTTTTTTGATAGCAAATTATATAATTATTTTTAGTTAAAATGTTTATTTTTTCATTAATTACAATTCCTAAATTATCTTTTTTTAGCTTCTCTTTCAAATTCACTATTTACTATTTAAGATTTTATAGTTAACTAACTAGTTGTAATTGAGCTTACAGTATAATTTTTTTTATGCATTATGAAAATTATCACCATCAAACTTATTCAAAAAAAGGTTGACAATATTTCATTTATGGCCCTTCAAGATAAAAAAAATTACATTGAAAGGCTAAATATCTCAACTAAAGAAAAAGACTAATGAAATAAAAAAAGAAAAACGGAGTAAAACTTCATTATTTGGAAGAAAAATCATTCATACGATTGCAAAGGAATTATTAATGCAAAGTTTCACTTCAAAATGAAACCAAGCTTTGCCAGAATTCTAATTAGCATTTTGCAATGGTGGATTACATTATTGGTCGCAATTATTGATTTTTTTTTTTCTAATTCTTAGATCAAGCCTATGCAGAATATATTAAAAAAAAAAGTTCCAGATACGTTTGTTTGGTACAAACATAAATGCCAAAATCAAATCTTACATCTTTGAATACATTGTTATTCATGTTTGATTGATTGTCGCACATGAATCTCTAAAAATGAAATGTTTATTTAATATAAAATTCAAGAATAATTTTTTTTAACTGAAAATTCAACAATAGTTCATTATATAAAAATTATGTTAATTACATTTCTAAGTATTAAAACAGATTATTTAATAATATTAATTTATAATTGGTAAATTAAAATCTCAGTACAATGGGATTTGCATTATTTTTCAAGAGCAAAAATATATCACCAATCACAATTCGAAGTCCAGATTGCATGTTTTTGGAATTGCCATGCAGTAACTTAAAATTATAACAATTACTTAACAACCTTAAACAAAATTTACATATAAATTATTGTTTTAAAAGCTAAAATCATTATCAATATTAGTAATACGTTAAAAAAATGATGTCAATAGTAATTACCGTCAAAAGTACACTCTTGATTAAGTTCATCCGAATATGTATGATGCTTTGATAAATTCTCTATATTAGTTGTACCATTGAAATCCCAACATTCATCAACCTCCCAATTCTCATGTGGATTTGGTATCTCCATTATTAACCGTGATGACAATAGAAAGATAATAATTTTGAACTTTAAATTTCTATGTATGATGGCTGAATTTTGTTCAAAAATATGAATGATAAAATAAGAAGAATAGAGAGAACTTATAGTAGTCTATCAGAATTATAGTGTGCCCTATTAGGGTAAAATTCAAAAAGGATAATTTATAAATTGTAATTAATCAAAGAATAAACATTTTAACTAAAGGATAATTATATAAATTACTATAAAAAAATTAGAAAAGGAGTGCAAAAATCAACCAGCGGAGTGAAAAAATCTCCACCCTTTACATAAAATCTCAACCATTGATTATAATATGTCTAATGGTTAAAAAATCTGGTTACCTTTATTAAACTTTACCTAATTAAAAACCTATATCCTTTGTTCCATTAATTGTTTCTTTCCTATATAATATAAGTGTACAACATAAATATTTTTTTTTTGAGGAATATAACATAAATAAATTGAAACTAATGACATATGTATATATAAAGATAAATATTTTCATTCAAAAAAAGATTAAAATATTTATTGGAAATGAAAAAATTGAAAAATTAAAAAATAGAAATAGTTGTAATTTTCTTTTTTAATAAAATAAGCAGAGTTGTAATTGATTCCATCAAATATATATTGTTCATTTAAATAAAATATCTATCATTACCACTAATTAATTATCTTTTTAATACAACCCACTAATTAATATCTAAAGATAAATTTAAATATATATGACATCAATTAATTTAAAGTTAAAACATGAATACTAATTTAAAGTTAAAACATCAATGATTGCTTGTTTAATCATAATTGTTGAAAATATTGCATCAATAGTAGGGCAACTTGTTTTGGATGTTGCTTACTCATGGTGTGAGGAGCAAAAATTTTGTTGAGAAGAAAGATAGGGCAAATATAATTTCACAACTTACAGGGAAGCTCGAAGACGGTCTCTTTTTTTATTTATTAGATCTTGTTCGGTCTTTGACATCCAAAAAATCAAGAAGCAGGTGGTTCGACTAACATGTAGGGTCATTTAGTCCTAATAAAGGGCATATCGAAAGACTTTTTTTTTTTAACAGTTCTGTTTTGAACTCATTTCGATATATATATATATATAATTCACCTTCTCTTTTCAATTGAAAAGGTTGTAAATTTAGAATTCATTACTTATGTTTAAATATATAAATAAAATCAAAGCAATTTGCAGCGTTCTTTTTTAGTTCAGCACGTACGGAATTTTTTTTTAATTTGATGAAAATTTCACACCAATGTATATGTTGATTATTAACAAGAGAACCAAATTTCGACCTGGCGGCAATATTAGAAACAAATTCACAAATTATTTTCGATGAAATCACTAGATAAATATATTGCAGAAGCTTTTAATTATAATAAGTACAAGAACTACCATAGAAAAATTATGGACTGATTTTGTGGGTTGACTAATTTTATTAAAGGTTATTGTATAATTACATCATGAAAATTTAATTATTTTTGTCAAATTATTCTACTTTTAAAATTGTGGCGAACTAATATATGAACTTTTTGATTTGTCGAACTAATATATAAACTTTTTGATTTGTTGCAAATCCATCTACAGTTAAAATATGTATATACACACATAATTTAATTAATTGATAAAATAATTAATATTCCTCTTCAAAAAGTTAACTCCAAAATATATACAATAAAATAATTTAATATATATCAGATACAAAAAATTATATATTCTAACAATATTAAACTTTTTCGATCATATATAGTTTTTCAAAATAAAATATATTTTTTTAAACTGAAAAAAAAAACTAAGATAGAAGAGTTTATAGTTATTTTCAATTTGATCAAAATTTGATTTCAGTTGAATTTAATTCGATTTCGGTGTGGAATGATTTTATTTATTTATTTTGAACACCATATGGGGGTGGCCACGATTTGAAACCGAGCAGTTTCAGTTAGGAATCGAACGGTTCCAGTTCAAAAGCTTTTAGAACCAAACTTAACTGTATATAGCATGTTTTAAGTTCTGGTTCGGAACTGGCCGGTTTTGATTTTGGTTCCAATTTCGAATTGAATTTCGGTTGGGAACTGATCTTGGAACCGGATTTTGGTTCCGTATCAGAACCAGATTTCGGTTCAAAATTGAAACCAAACCGAATTTCGGTTTTAAAATTTTTTATTATTTTTTAATTTTTTAATTATATTTAAGTAAATTAAAATATTGTAATAATTTTTAAAATAATTTAAATTAAGTAAAAAACACTAATGCAATTAAAAATTGAAGTGAATAAATTTTAAATAATAAATGAATTAAAATTAACAATGAAAATAATAGAAAAAATTAAAGGGCTTGAACTTAATTTACTTACCAAAAATTAAGTTGTTTATGTATCCTCTTGGGGTTTAGGAAAATCAAAGTCAACGTAGTTCTCTTACCTTTGAAAAAAAAAATTTATATCCCTTTACCTTATTAATTTAGTCGCTATCAATACCGGAAGTTGAAGTTCCTTCGGTTTTAGTTGCTGTCATCTCTATAAATTCGTCATCATCATCATCCCTCTTAATTTCTTGATCCCATATGGCTGCTCTTGTCCAATCATTAACACATGTTTGAACTTCAAGTGATTCAGGAGTCATGTTTGAGCGTGTTTCATCCAAAATATTCCCTCCCACACTAAAAGCTTGCTCAACAGCAACTGTTGAGACAGGACATACTAAAACTTTTTTAGCAATTTTGGCCAATATTGGGTATGTATTTTGATGTCGGCTCCACCATTCAAGAACTAGAAATTCTTTACTTGTTTTGCTGTCACCAAACTCAAAAGAAGTGGTTAAATAAATGTCAAGTTCAGGTGCTCCGATTGATCTTCGGGACTTTTTTTATCGTTCAAGTAATATACGATCCCTATACTAAGTTTGCTAGTTTCAACACTTTGAACTTGACATATAGGTTGAGAAGAAGATGAAACATCATCATATTGCATTTTAAATTCATTAAATAATTCTCCTAAAACTCTTCTAAAATCATTAATAATATTATCAATATCAATTTCAAATTCAACTTTATTTAAACATTCATAATACATACTTAAATAATCGGCTAAACCATCTAATTTAATTCTTTGATCAAAAACACATGCAACAAGATTAATTAGTGGAATCATTTTAAAATAATTTAATCATTTATTTTTCATTAATAATATTGATTTTTGTAAAACTAAGTCAGTCTCATTCTCTTGCATAGCACCAACACTATTAATAATAAATGAGATGTTGGGTAATAAACTTCACTTAATGTGTATGCTGCATCATTAAAAACTTTTAAAAGATCTAAAATTTTTTGACAAACTTCCCAATTTTGTGGAAATAATCAACTTGTGAAACATTATCATTGATAAACCTATAAATCAACTTGTGAAACATTATCATTGATAAACCTACACAATAATTCTTTGTACGAAAAAGACTCATTTAATAATTCATATGTTGAATTCCAATGAGTCGGAACATCTCTTGGAAATCTTTTTGGTTTTTTTCTATTTTCTCTAGAAAAATCTTGTCCATATTTTCATTACTTGTGGATGTGTTGCCAATGGCTATTTATAGCCATTTTGCAAGAATTAAAAACAAATTTAATTCTTTCTCTACCAAGAGCACTTACCAAAAGCTCCCACTACACCAAGAACACTAACCAAAAATTCCCACTACACCAAGAGCACTAACCAAAAGCTCCCACTACACCAAGAACACTAACCAAAAATACCCAATCAAATTAAATTTTATTGCACTATCCACCATTATTATCACAAGTGCTTGTAGATGTTTAACCACCATTCTCTTTAATGCACCATCCACTTGTAGGTTGCTCCACCATCATCTATTTAATTGAACATTTTACATAAATATCATTATTTTTAAAGGAAACCCAAACACATTACTAAAAAAAATATAAACATAAAAATAATTAAATTATAATAAAAAT
>CATIWM010059104.1:0-14196 GCA_949671775.1 Mallotus repandus
CAAGAGTAGTCAAGTAGTAATTTTTCTTTAAGAAAATTTTAAAGTGTAGAGTTTGAATTCTGCAGTCGTTAATTTGAAAAAAAAAATTGATCATATTATATAATTCATTAATATTTAATTCATATAATCTTTTTATTGAAAACATAAGATCAATTGCTGTAAATAAAGATGCCCTCAAATCAAAAGTAAGTGTGCTCATTCATATATCTCATCTCTTCTCACCTCATATATATAATCTTTTTTTTCTTGAAAAGAAAAATAATTCTATTGATTCAAACTAGTAATACATCGATAGAAAAATAGATACGAATTCGCTAAAACTATAGAGAATGAAACAGTACTCATATTAATAGCATAGTAAATCGGCTTAAAATTTACAAATTTAATAATACTATAGTGACTATAATACTTATAACTCCAATTCTGCAACACACTGATGATGACAATATGATTCGTTATCTCTGTTTAATCGAATATATTTTGTCTGTCTGAATCGCTCACACAAAGAAAAAGGCGCAGCAATACAAAAAACAAAACGTCATAACAAGATGATGAAAACCAAACACTGCAACAAGATGAAGTCATGAAAAACAAAACAAAATTTAAATCTATGTGGAATAATCACTTATTTAAAAAAATAAATTAATAAAAAAATATTTAGAGGGGTGATTTCAGGCCAAGAATGACTAAAAATCACACCTCATTACTTAAGGGAAATGGGCGGCTAGAAAAAAAATGAGTGAAAATTGAAAAAAAAAAAGAGGAGGCTAGAATTTTTATGTATAATATACTTTTAAATATCATTTATTAATGAAAATTACAATTAACCATATAATTTTTAAGCAATTAGTGTCACATTATTATATTACTTCCTTCACAGCCCTTAAAATTTAAAGTTAAAAGAGATTTCTTATCTAAGACTCTAACAGAGTAATAATAAATAATTTCAAGACCTATCCATCACTTATCTATTTAGCAAATAAATGATTCATTTAATTTCTTCTCTTAATCCCTATGAATTGAAAGCTATATGTATTTGGAGTTGTTATTAATGTATATTTATATGATTTCTTTTTTGGAAACACTTAGATTAAATCCTTTTTTTTGGCCTAATACATAAATTTCAGCTCCTAAATTTTACTAGACTATTCAGTTTCACTCTTGAACTTTTATTAAAGTCTATTATACATCTAAACTGCTTTTAAATTGAATTTATTTCGTTTATAAAATTGTTACTTTTTTTATTTTAAACTTATTTAGCTCCGAAAATTATTTTTCTATGATATCTCTAAATTTTTAGTTTGAATCTATTTCATCTATCCAATCAACAAATTAAAAATTAAATAGGTTGAAACTAAGAAGTTAAAAGTGCAAATTGTTAAATTGATAGATGAGGGATACCAATGAATACATGAATAAAATTTAAGGCTGAAATTATACATATAATCTTTTTTTAACTTTCTTTTGATCTACTCAGATCAAAGTTTTTTTTAAAGCCTAACACCTATTATTTAAATTTTTTATCTGACTATTTTATTTTCATTTTTAAATTTTATCAATAAAAGTTTTAACACTTTTTTATGGAATTATTTTTTTTTTATAAAATATCAGAATATCAAAACATTAGCCAAATACATATTTGAACCCATAATCTTTATCCAAACAATCAATAACAACTCTTAACTTTTATTTTTGATAAATAATTTCTGATCCTCGTAATTTAACATCTATTTTTAGACTTATTAAACCTCTAATGTTGAACATTTTCAATGTAATTTAACTCATATTAATTATGACAGTATGGACAAACAATTAAAAGCAATAGCTTAGAACCCTAGAGCACGTTTAGAACAATCTAGTGTTTACTAAATTACATCTAAAGAAGTAGTTTGCTTCTCTAATTTTGTTTTTTTGGTCAAATTCACCTTCTACCAAAATCTTATTGTACTTTCATAGTTGATTAAACGAACTTGACAAATGCCTGTCTTTCTTCCTATGATTAGTTACCGTAACTAATTTCAGAAATGACAGCCTTTTTTATCCTAAATTCCAAAACGCTAATTCAGTAAAAAGTTAATGTCATTTTCTAACAAACATATATCTTTGTTTATCCATTCAGTAAAAACCATTCTTCAGTTTTGTTTTTTTATTGTCCCAAAAATAATAATTTTTACTAATAATTATTGGAATCAATTGACAGATAATTGATCTCGCTTAAACCATATTTTAGGTATAAGTTTTGATATATGCAGTGACATTAAATGATTAGTTGTTGAAAAATTTATGTCACCCTTATAGTCATATTTAAATCAAACCGGATTAGTTAAAATTCAGTAAATTCTGGATATCGTAGTTTTTTTTAAAAAAAAATTAACAAACTTTGATTTGAGTATTTTTATCAAATAGGAAGACAACACTTTAAAAACCATTTAGAGATGGTATAATAGCTACTGATTTTTCTCCACAGAAAATAATAAAAAAAAAAACTATCCGAATCATGAAATTTGAAATCTGAATGAAAAGATAATATAAAACATTAAAAAAATAAAGTAGTGAATACAGTCGGATTGATGCACCATTAGCTGAAATTTAAAATAATTATGCATACAAAAACAAGGAGAAAGGATGATGAAAATAATTTAATTTCTACAATACATTTGACAAAAAAAAAATTGTTAGTGTTTTGTAGTTGAATTCTTTTAAAGATGAATAAAAATTTTGAGTAAGATCTACAAATTGCTGAAATATAAATTAAAAAAACTTAGTTAATGCCATTAAAGAATAGCAATAAAGATTTTTTCTATTCAAATCATGTTTTTTTTTTTTTTTTACTTTTTATGGTGCTAATATTTGCATTAATTTTTAATGAAAATATGCTCTTATTTTTAATCAATGAAAAATATATAAATTTTCTCATCATAGCAACACAAACTCCTTTTAAGTTTTTTTTTATCTAGTTGAAGTAATTAATTTTTCATTATAAGGGGAAAAGCAAGCGGAGATGAAAATTTAAACCATATTTTTTTCATCTAAATGTTTAGATTTTTTATCATTTCGGCTATTCATAGAAGATAAAATTCCATTTAAGTTAAAGGTGTCAAATATTTAAAGTCAAATGTTAAGAAATGGTATATAGAGCATCATGCGATGGACCATATGTATAAAGGACCCCCCTCGCATATAGTAGCCCTTTAGAGTTAAATCCCTCTAGCTGCATTATGTACAAGTGCAACAATTTTACGAAAATGAGCAAATTTCTCATCTAATTGCTAGGCAACTTCTTGGTGGTTTAATTAAAAATAGATCATATTATGTAAATTGGGCTCAAATTCAAACCTTATTTGAAGTTTATTATAGAAAAATGTTAAATGCCCATGCCACCTGTAATATGGTGATAAAAGCTCTTAAAGTTTAAGGGTTTTCTATATTATTTATTAAAATTATAAATTTTTATTTAATAGTTAAAAGTGTCCTAACACGTCTAATCTTAACTGAAATTCAATTTTCTTCTTTTTGTAATGATGATTAAGAAGAGAAAAAAAAGCTTATATTGTGAAAAATACTAAACATTTTTTTGACTATATACTATGTCCAATGATATATTGTGAAAAATACTTAACATTATTTTGATAAAAGATACATTTTTTTTATTATAAACGAGGAAAAAAGCCACTTAATGGAAGAAAAATTTCAAATGATTCCTTTTCTTTTCTTTTATTTTATTTTATTTTTCCACTTTCACTTACAAAATGATTTTGGCTCAAACTATGTTTCTGTGTAGCTGAAGCTTTTGGGAAAAAAAACCGACCAAACTCCAAAGGTATAAATAATGTTTGTGTAATGGGTGGTGTTGACAAAATTTCTTCCTGATTCTTTTCATTTTCAACCGGTAGTAACAGAAAATTAAAAAAAATGGCATCAATTCTGTAATGCTCTAAGAAATTTGAATCACTTTAATTTATGAAATTCATCGATCATTGTCACTTGAATTCTTACTCTAAAGAACGTAAGTGAAAATTTAACCATAAGACTGCACCTACCCCTTTGGATCTTAAGGCAATTTTAGTCAACTTGTTTGAAGAAGGAGGCATCCAAAATTCCAATCCATCAATTTAAAATACAGAAATTTTGATGGGACATTCACAGCTGAATCTCTATTTTTTTTTTTTACTGTAAATCATCTAATCATAATAATTTTGTTTAAATTGCGTGGCATCATTTAATAAATTGTTTATATGTTTGTTTATGTGTATGACGTAATAATTTTTTTAAAAGAAAAATATTTTTATTGATTCAAATTAGTAATATATTGATAGAAATACAGATATAAATTCGTCAAAAATTATAAAAGATAAAACAACACTTAGATTAATAGCATAATAAATCAATTCAAAACCTACAAATTTGATAATATTATAGCGACTTGAATACCTATAACTCCAGCTTTGCAACATACTGACAATCATAATATGATTTGTTATTTCTATTTGATCGAATATGCTTTGTCCATTTAAATCGCCCACACACAAATTAAATGCCGCAACAAAATGACGAAAGATAAAACGTCGTAATAAGACAATAAAAAACTAAACGCTACTACAAGACCATGAAATCACAAAAAATAAAATAAAATATAAATCTATGTAGAATAATCATTTATTTAAGAAATAAATTGATAAAAAGAGTCGTAAGGAAAATATTTCAGACTAAGAATAGTAAAAAATTATCTCTTCTTATTTAAAAGAGATGAGTGGCTAAAAAAAATAAGAAGAGAAAGTTGAGAAACAAAAAGTCTAACTTTTTTTTCTAATAGCAAAATTTTTAAATTGTAATTTTTATTCTGAAATATTATAATCGATCGTTGAATGTATAATATATAGTTTAGTATTTTATATTGAAATAATAAAAACATATTACAAATCCAACAATAGTTAGATGGTCGAGAATAGATATTTCTTACAAAAAATACTAAAATAAAGCGAAAATCATAGACAAATTGCACTCTACCATTTGTGGGATGTAGGTAGAAAATATGGACACAGCCGAAAATAATTTCGTATGTTTGCATTTAAAGAAAAAGAAATAAAATTCTCTCAAAAAAAAGAAATAAAAGTAGACAAATTGTCCACAAAAAAATAGACAAGTTGCTTGAAGGAAGAGGAGAAAACTATTTCCACGGAACTTGATAAAAAAATAAACAGTTGGAAAGTCAAAGGGTCAAACTTTTTACTAAACCATCCATAATTACTAGCTTATGTTTAAGTGGTTAATTAAGTGGTAATTAAGAAAATTAATTAATTAAATTATAATTAAAAGCCCAATTTCCTATTGCGGCTTACCCTCTTCCTCCTCTCACGTGCTACCTTTTTTGTTCATTTTTCTAACCTGTCTATGCATCTATAAAACCCCCCCACCTTCTCCATCTTCCTGTATTAATCCATCTCCTAATCCTTCACACCCCAACCAAAAAAATTCAATCTTTTTCTTTCTTTCTTTCTTTTTTTTTTTTTTTTGGGTTCTCTGATTTCTTTAAATCTGTATCCTTCAATCAATCAGTCTCTTTTCATTTCAAGTGAAAGTTATTACATGATGGGTGATGCTAAAGGTTACAGAAACAACAACAAGAGCAGCTCCTCTTCTTCCACCACCACCACTACCACACAAAGTGAAGATGAGATGATGAGTGACTTAAGGAGAGGTCCATGGACCGTTGAAGAAGACTTTAAGCTTATCAATTACATTGCTTCTCATGGAGAAGGTCGATGGAACTCTCTTGCTCGCTGTGCAGGTATATTATTTTTTTCTTCTTTTCATCTTCCTTTCTAATGTATGTATGGAGAATATTTTGATGAAGCAATTGGCAAAACAGCCAAATAACAACTGGCGAACATGTCTCAACTTGTTTTGCTTTTCTCTTGTTCCATTTCTTGACTGGGTTTAATTTCCTTGTACTAATCAAAAGTGCAAAGTTTTTGCTTTCTTTGTTCTTTTGATAAGAGGAGGAGCCAAAAAAAATCAATCTTGGGTTTTGTCCCAGTTGATTAAAATCTATAGCTGATTAAAGATCTACCGAAATGTAAAGGCTAAAGCAAGCAAGAGCTTCATGTTTCATGGGCAAGTAAAAGCACACCATAACTAAAATAAGTGGGTGAATTCTTTTGTTGTTGTAAGGATTGATCATGTGAATTATATCATTACAACCGGATGATTATTCTCTTCTTTAGCTATAGCTTGTAGTCTCACAACTAGATATTTAAATGATGGGGCAAAAAAATAAAAAAAGAGATGCAACATCTAAAGACAAGTCGATCCTAAAGTTGATGCAAAGGTACACATCAACTGCGAAAAGCAAAGAAGCAATAAGCGAAAATGCTCTCCTTTATTGCCTATATATATTTTTTTCCATTCAATTATTTGTGCTCTTTCTGCAGATACAACTTTACCAAAAATAAAACTTTGTTTTGTAAATGAAACAGGCCTTAAACGAACAGGGAAGAGCTGCAGATTAAGGTGGCTAAACTACTTAAGGCCTGATGTTCGACGTGGAAACATCACCCTCGAAGAACAACTCATGATCCTCGAGCTTCATTCCCGATGGGGCAATAGGTACATATGTTTACTTGTTTCATTGTCTAATGGCCCAAAGAAGTACAGATTGCTTTGGTTTCCATGATGCATGTATTAAATTTGAATTTGTGTTGCAGATGGTCCAAGATTGCACAACACTTGCCGGGAAGAACCGACAACGAAATCAAGAACTACTGGAGGACTCGAGTCCAAAAGCACGCAAAACAGCTTAAATGTGACGTGAATAGCAAGCAATTTAAAGACACCATGCGATACTTATGGATGCCGAGATTAATTGAAAGAATTCAAGCTGCTAATAGCTCCACTACTACAACTACCAACGCTGCACCCACCTCCACAACCACCGCAGAGGCTACAAATCACCACCCAATCACCAACGCTGACGGACAATGGGCCGCCGCTATGGCCGGTGGAGCAATGATGGGGAACGACTTTGGGGTTGCACATGTTACTCCAACTTACACTACACCAGAGACATCTAGCACAGCAGCATCATCGGACTCGTTTGGGACACAGGTTTCACCTGTCTCGGACATGACTGCTACTACAGCCAATAACAACAATGATTACCACGGTATCTCGATTAATCATAATCCTAACCCGGATAATTATTTCCAATCTGGGCAAGTTTGTTATCCGGATTCCATGATTAGTCCGTCTGGTTATTTTCACCAAGGATTGGATTTTCAAGCTATGGAGCACCAGAACAACGTTAACCAATTATGGTTGAACGGTGGGGACACAACGGACAATTTGTGGAATGTTGTTGATGATTTTTGGTTCTAACATGTGAATTTGTCTTAAAAAAAAAAGCCTACAGAAGAAATAAATAAGTGCAAAATTGTAGAATTATATGATATATAGAATGATATATATAATTTTTTTTTTACTTTGTAAAATTAGGTGTCCCATAATATCTTAACTATCAGGCGAACAACGCGGGACATAATATATAATTTATAATTTACGATTATTTCTTTAGTTAAATTTAATTTTGTAATTTTGGCCCTTGTTTTAAGATGGGTATTGGAAGGGTGGGAATGAGAAATTGTAATTTGAGTTTTTTTTTTTTTTTAGTTCTTAATATCATTCTTTGATATTGACACAATGTGTGGTAGTGTTTTGTTTGTAATTGCCATAGATGATTGCACTATAGAAGCATGGTTTTAGATGAATTTTTATAATAATCAATAATTAACTAAAGATAATGTGCATAATTGGTTCCACCATCTTTACTTAGATGTTAATATTTTTTAAAAAGTGTTTTATATCTTAAAGCATATAATATAATAATAGAGATTAGTCATGTAACTTTTTAAACATTGGCTACGGGGCCTGAACCAGATTAAGCTTCTAGAATGCAAAAAATTAAAATTAAAATTAAAATTTAAATTAATCTAATAATAATAACAATAATAATAATAAAGTGTAAGTTGTAATAATTTTTGAAACGTGTCATTATAGAATTCATCTAACTTTTGGGTATTTTAAGTTGGCCATTGGGGAACTACTTTGTAATTAAATTAATTTATTAAAAAAAAAAAAAAACGAAAATCACATATCTTATCATGTAATGCGATCAAAGCCTCCCACTGGCCTCTCCTCTCCTAGTACCATATATATTCCAAAGCCACCACCATCACCATTCTATTAGCTTTACTCGTTCTTTTTTATTTTCTTTAAAAAATTGTTCGCCATCGTACGGACAACTTGCCTGCTATTGAACCCATTCTGCCAGACATAATCTAATTCCATTTTATTAATAATTCATTCGTTTTTATTTCTTTCTTCAGTATCTATGTAATGTAACTCTTTAATTACAAAAATATATGTGAATAATTATTTTAATATTATATATATATAATTTGAAAATACTTAAATGAATTTATATCATTTAATATTTTTATCAAATTAATTTTTTACTATTTTTATAATCGGAAACTTTTTTTTGCAAATTTTTTTTAATCTTTGATTTAATAGTTTAAATGTTGTAATAATTTCAAATATTTTTAGGTTGAATTATTAATATTTAACATTTATTAAAATTTTAATTAATTTAATTCGATAGATAAAAAAATATTTTTACACTTGAATTTGTGTGCTTTGTATTCAATTGCAGCAATTAATTCGCAATTAACATACTAATTTCCCACTACTAGAAAAAAAAAAAGTGAATAAAAATAAATAAATTTACAAAAGGGAGGGGTTAGCACGTGCGAGGGAGGAATAAATGGTATGGGCGAAAATGTAATTAAAGGAAAGAGCGGAGAGAGAAGGGTATGGCGGCGGGCGGGGAATCTTTATAGGGCGCGTGCCTATAAGACAAGCCATCAAAAATGGTCCCAATGGACGAATAGTTGAGCGACTGCCACGTGTTAGATATTATTTTTTAAACTAAACAAATAAACAACGTTGGTAGCCCAACAAGAATTGGCTAAGTTATAGTCTCACGTAAAAATTAAAAAAAAAATTAAAATCCAAGTTTAAATTTTATTATTAATGAAATATTATTTATTTTATATTTTCTGAGTAGTCATTTTTTTACGTTAAATTAATGCGAGTTGATGAAAGAAAAAAACTCAAGTGCTCTTCCTTATTATGATAAAAAATATATATATTTTGAGGACATGATAAAAAGAAAATTTTATATGTATTAAATTTATGTAAAGTTGTAAATGAGTTGAACTGTCGCGAGTTATTTAATATTTAATTTAATAAAAATTTATCTGAATCTATATATTAAAATTCTTTGTTAATTAAACAAATTAAATGAAAAATGTTAAAAACTATACTACTAGAATGAAAATTATAATTCTGATAAAAAAGAATGAAAATCATAATACTATTCTTTTAAAAGGATGAAATTATAATACTTATTCAATATGTAATAATTTATTTAATAAATTTTTATTTAAAAATTTTAATAAATAAATTTAATTTATAATTTATATTTTTAAAAAATTATTTTAAATTTATTTAAATTCATAAATATCGATAAACATAGCAAATTCAGCTCGAATTCACTAAACTCGGCTAGGATGATTTACGCTGTAAAGTTGAGCTTGTGGTAAGGGTTCATGGACTGAAGCACTGACAGCCGCAAGAATTGAAACAGGCCACTCCAACATTTCCACGTATGACCATATCATATAGTTTTTCTTCTATGTATTCATTCACATTCATAGCAGCATAATAAAATAGTCCGTATACATTTGCACATATCAGCATCTTAAGAATGTTAGAAGACAAAAACACATAATTTTTTTTAACTAATTAGTAGGTCAATAAAAGAGTGATATAATAATTTTTTTACGATTACAATAAAATATACAATTTGAATTCTTTTATTATTATTTATTCTTTAACAGAATCAATTTTTTAATATATATGATAATATGGTATTAAAAGAAAAATCATGGGAATTTATAATTAGATATCTGTTCAAAAAAAATAATTGGATCTTCGAACTTCAGATTTCTATACGATTAAAAAAAAAAGAACAATATGGATAAATCAAAACTTTTTAGCTACTTTGTGGGATTAATATAAGTATTTTTTTAAAATTCCATATAAAATGTTTTGATTATAATAATAAATTCTCACCATTGTTGATGAATAATAATGCAAAAATTTAAACCTATTTGTAATTTTGACGAGTAAAAATATGAGTTGAATTACATCCACAATTTCTTTAATGCGGGTATTATTTAAATATCTATGATTATATATATGTATGTGGGTTTGAAATGTAAACAGTAGTAGATTGAAAATGGAAGAATCCACAACTGGAATCCACCAGATTATGGATTTAAAAGACTTTAATGATCTTTCCGCCACGTTGATCACTTCAAAAAAATTTCCATCATTTTCTCCAAATTGGAAGAAAAGTTGTAAAAATTGCTAAGCTAGTCCAATCTCATCTAATCTTCTTCAAGTCATCCATCGACCCAAAGTTCAAAAGACTTCCTAGTCAAAAAATGGGGGCCACCCTGGTTATCCCACGTGGGCATCTGATGCTATCAATTTTTATAATTTATATAAACAGAGGTCCAACTCTTCTCCAAGTTCTAACCGAAAGCATATGGAGAGGAAGAAGGGATGAAAGGAGTTGTAATTGTCATGTCTCTGTTCATTATCGTTATCATCATCTTTCTAAAAGCTACCCTTTTTGGCCCTTTACATTGTATTTGTACTTTCCTTATATTTTTAGGTATTTTCTTTTATTTTGTGTTGTCAACTGTGCATGTGTTTATATGCCCTTCTCATCCTTCCCAACTCCTCAATTCATCTCTACAATTATGTGCTCTCTGCCATCACTCTTATGTCACTTTGATATTGGATTGAATCATCACTAATATCTTGTTTGTGCTGAATACAATGCCCCTAATTTGCATCTACAATCATCTAAACGTTGATGTTTCTTACCATGTACACTACTTAATTATCAACATTATTTAAGGTTTTTAAGTTACTTTTTATACGTTAGTTAAAAGTTATTTGTAAGCCATATTTTGAATAAAATGAAGATATAGTTCAAATGACAACATACATTAATATTTAAATATGAAAAGTAAGATTTAAACATTCATTTCTCTTTTACTTTTCCATTGTGATAGAGAGTGAACCACTTGAATCAGCTAAAAAAAAACACTCAAAATATATCAAGTTTAAAAGGTTGTAAATGAGTTAAAAAAATATAATATTTATCTCTTAATTTTTAAATAAATAACCTATTTAATGAATGCTATTTTTACGTTTAAACAATAAAAATATAAGATTTATTTTCATATTGTAACTAATTAATAGACGTAGTAAAATCAACAGATAAAGTATAATACGTAAGTGATATAGTTAAAAAAAAATCATTATATGATCAATATTTCTTTATCATGCAATCACAACAATAATAATATGCTATTCTCTTACATTTTATGTGAATGGATATACATACATAATGGATTACCTCATATTACACAACATTAAAATTAGCAACTCAATTAGAATCTAGCATTGAATTGTTTAAATCTTTCACAGTAAATAATGCATTTGTTCTTGAATATAACAATATATAGGTGGAGTGAGATGCCTAAAATATAAATACCTAATTTTAAAAAGTGAATATTTATTTAGTTGCATCATGAGATAATTATTGTTCAATCCTAAATATAAGTCTTGTGTAAAATAGCATGGAATAGTAATTAAAGTTTGTGAGAGATACAGCTTTTGTTGTTAATAGAGATGGATGATGGAATTGTCAAACTATATATACACTACAACCTAATTCCTTGTTTTTGCTTATAAAATAGCCATCTTTCAAACAGTTAAGCTCAAGGTTTTGTTTCTTTTCCTCCATTAGAGAACAATTAGAACCACATGTTTTGCTACAAGTACAACCACACATGCTAATTAATCAAAGCTTAAACAATAACTACACACATATATAGATATATAAGCCTCTTCCCCACATGCATGGATTCCAACGAAAGTGCAAGACTAACCATAATTGATATTTCATACGAGAACTGAAAGTGTGGACACAATTGAATTACAATATAATAAGGATAAAATTTTAATAAAAATAGAAGAGTTAAAATAAATATATATATAAATTTAGGGATAAACATTAAATTTATATAAAAATTTCAAAGTAATTTTTGAAAAAAAAATTGAGGGGGGTCTCTAAGGTGGTTCCGTTCTTGCACACGATAACAATATTAAAGTACGTGTTACAAAACACATGCTATATGGATGGAGCATTTCTTTTATAGGAAAATTATATAAATTAAGTATCTATAAACTGTATAATAGAGGCAGTCATTTCCTTTTAAATTGATGGTAGTAGAAATCGAATCTTACATCTCAGAATACTCTTGAAGAGAAGTTAATATTTGACTACTTTCTTGTCGGCTTTGATGGAGCACTTACTGTTTTGATCACCATTTTGAGCCTGTAACATTTCCTTTTCATTCTCTCATTCATTATACATAATTACATTTATATGATCACTTGCGTAAAGACTTTGTAATGAAAACGAAGTCGATCCATCGATCCATCGAAGTCTCCACATGCACACAGCCACTAGTTTTCAGGTGGCTAACAAAAGTTTTTGGCCATCTCTTTCAATTTCTAAGTCATTAACAAAAATGGTTAGAAGATCTTTCCAACCCGGAACAAACAAAGTAAATGCTAGTGCTGGTGTCCCATTATCATATGCTTTTTTTGTTACTATTGTTTCATGCTTATCCCATCTGTGGAAAACTACTTAATTTGATTATATATATATATATATCAGATTTTTAATTTTTTTTCTTTTCAGTCTTATGCAGGGTTCGGTTTCCTTTATTAGGCAAGTAAAATGAAGCATATCGATATCAAATTAATTAGTTTATTTCATTGTGTGCTTTGTCCTAAATAGAAAAATAAAATAAGAACCAAAGAATAAGTATCTTAATCTAATAACTACGGCTAACCAATTAAGTATAAACTTTCAATTGAAATCAAAATATAATATATCAATATACATTGGTTGGAATGATAATTAAAAAATTTGAATTTCGTAAATAAAGTTTTGAGTTTAAATCTTATAATATAAAGAGAAAATAAATGTTATGAAAATTTTGTACTCCATCTAGTATGAACTCTCAAATAGTTAGATTCTTTATAACTATTAGATATTAGGACGTTATCAGATAAAAAAATAAAATATAATACAAAAATTTTATCTACAAATAAAATATTAGTACTTTTATCAACTCTATCTCTATATATGTACATATGAAAACTTAATATTAAGGGCTCACAATTAGAAAGTCTCGATTATCACAACCAAACCAAATTTATTGTGGCCACAACTAGAGCTCGTAATTAATTGATAAATACATACTCATTTAGGCATGAAAGAGTGAAATTAAAAATCTACTTTGGAACTTTATATCAATATTTGGCAACTTCAATTGAAAATTTTGAACAAGATGTGACAATAAACAGAATTCCTAATCAATACAAATGAGCATGCATATTATAAAACATAAATAGGTGCATGTAAATGAATTCAAAATAACCAAAAATAGCCAGTCATCCGTATCCAAATGGGCTATGTACGTGTGTATATATATATATATATATATGAATGGCGCTAGCAGCTAGCTAGCACCATGACGAAGTTGAATTTGCGTAAGAACTATGTTTTGCTGCTTGAGTACGGCATTACAGCAGTAGCCACCTCTACTTGTGTTTGTTGTGATCCACATTCAAAATCTGTAAAATTCAATTTGATTTTCCCTCAATCATTTGAATGTGCAGAAAAATTAAAGTGAATTTTAATCTAATTCATAAGCCTCGCGCCCATTGTTAATTGTTTATATTGTTTGTGAAAAGAATCGAATTGAGGCCAAATTTATTTGACTAAAAGGATATGCACATATGAAGATAGTACATCATACATTGGCTAAAAGTTACAAAGACGTGTTATATCAGGCCTAATTCCTAGGATCATTACCTAAAATTAATGATTCGGTGTCTTAAACCTTCACACATGTTTGATGCAAGTATGAACTACATGGATCATGTATGAATACGAATATATGATATGCCACATTGTATTGTATT
>CATIWM010059124.1:0-15654 GCA_949671775.1 Mallotus repandus
TTTCTCTATAGCCATGTGTGGCTAATTTTCTTTTAGAATCTTGGTTAGGAGTAGCTATTCCATTATATGAATTGAACACAAGTACTTTATTTGATTTGAATTTCAGTTAATTCTTTGTGTTGCAATATTATCTAGTTATCATTTCAAGCCTGTTTGATTGCTTGTTTATGGATAAATTCACCAACGAGAGTTAGGGGAGTTTATTAGCTTAAGAACAGTTAGAACTTAGATCACTCGACCATGAGAGTAGGCGAGCTCTTCGGGGAGTCATGACAGTTTAATCACGGTGACAAATTAATTGCTAAAAACCTTAATGAGATAGGATTAACTTATTAATCACGAGAGTAGGTTAGATTTTAATCCTTACATGTTTAATTGAACTTGAGAGAGTCTTTAGGTAATTTAGAGCAATTACCCTTAACTGAATTCAAAAGATTATTTATTTTATTAATGTGTTCAAGATTAGAATGGAATAGTAAAACTAAACCTAGATTCTAAGCATTAAATATCTGATTTCAGTTTAGTTTATTTAGTTGTTATTTAAATTTTACAATTACTCAAATTCTTTAATCGGTTTGCTGCTAAGTTATAGGTAAAAATAATTGGTAGTCAATATACATTCTTCGTGCGAACGATATCTTATGTGCTACAATTACGACTCGTGCGCTTGCGAGTTTTGAGAGCAACAACAAACCTCCGAGTTAGCTTTCAGAAGATGAATCTGAATGATGTCATTTTTCACATCTGAAGGCAACTTATTAGGAAGTTACCAGTCACCATTAACCAAGAAATAAGAAATGTGAGATCCAATTTAGCTTGCTGAACAGAGGAATATTAAGTCTAAAAACCAGAGGGGGCTAAATCCACTCATTAGTCCAAAACTTCAAAGAAGAATTGGATCCAATCAACCGTTGAATAGAGTCTCTCATCTGCACATAAGAAGATTTAACTAAACTCCAAATCAAAGAAATTGTCGGAGAAGCTTTAATAGTGCCTAAAATTATTAGAAAACTACTTCAAAGAAGAAGCAAATGAAAGGAATTATTAGTGATCAAGTGGCAAGATAATTTCCTAAGGAGGGCTAAATTAATTTGCTCCATACTCTTGATCCCTAAAGCATTGTTCTTGTTATTAAAACAACAAGTGGACCAAGGCACCACAACCAAGTTTCGATAATCAATAGAAGTTGTCTAAAGAAAATTTTAGGAACACCGCTTCAAATGGGATAATAAACTTCTAGGCCATTTATAAACTGAAAAGGAATCAATAAAGGAGCTTAGAATAATAGAATTAACGAGCATTAATCTCCCTGCCATTGAAAGAGAAGAGCCTTTCCAATTAGCAAATTTAAGAATAATTATGTCTACAATAGGTTGTAACCACTTCTTTCTAGGAACACTATAAAAAAGCATAACTCCAAGGTAGTTAAATGGAAGAGAGCCACATTTAACACCAATAATATCCTTCAGTGATTGGGTTCTATGAAAAGTAACTACCTTCTCAAAGAAAACGTTAGGCTTAGACCAATTAACTTTCTGACCAGAAAGTTGCCCATAAACATTAAACATATGCACCAAAAAATTCATATTTTTAGTGGAAGCTTTCCCGATTATGAGGACATCATCAGCATATAATAAGTGGGATGGAAAATAAGAAGTTCTTGAATAAGTCATTTTTCAAACAAATTATCCCTGGCAGCAATAGAAAGCCATCTACTCAGAAAATCTTCAGGTAGACAAAAAAAAGAGAAGACAAAGGGTCGTCTTGCTTAACACCCTTAGAACAAGAAAAATAACCTTTAGGCATACCATTAACCATAATAGATATCCTTGCCAAAGAAAATTTTCAAGAATCCAGTGCCAAAACTGAAGAGAAAAACCAAAAGCCTCTAGAACATCGAGAATAAAGTTCCAATCCATAGTATTAAAAGCCTTCTAAATGTCAATTTTAATGGTCATATCACCACTAAAACAATGTTTATTAAGCATATTAACACCTTCAAAAGCAGTAGCAATACAATGAGAAATATTCCTATTTTTAATAAAACCATATTGATTGCATGAAATGACCTTTGTAGCAATCAAAGAAAGGCGGTCAACAATGATTTTAGTAATGACTTTATAACAGAAATTACTAAGGATAATGGGTCTGTATTGATCAATCAAAAAAGCATCCTTCCCTTTAAGCAGAAGAATCATAAAATTGGAATTAAACCCAGGGATAATCTTACCAGAGATGAAAAAACTTTTGATAGCATTACACACATCAACACCAATTATGTCCCAAAAATTACGAAAGAATAAACCAGTGAAACTATCAGGACCCAGGGCACTATGAGGATCCATCTTAAAAACAAACTGTTTAATTTCCTCAAAAGAAGGACAGCGAGTAAGCTTAGAGTTATCAATTTTCGACACAAGAGAAGGAATGATTTCCTTAATTAAAGGCAAGTTAGAAGAGACATTTGATCTTTAACCAAAAAGACTTCTATAGAACTCCACAATGTAATTCTCAATGGAAGGCACATCTTTAGTAATATTATCATCAATGTTCATGGCAACGATCCCTTATAAAGGCTGTCTCCTAGAAATGAGACGGTGGAAAAACTAGAGTTTCTGTCACCAGCTTCGAGCCAATGCACTCTACTTTTTTCTTTCAGAAAGATGTCTTGTATAATGAGATGAGTCTCCAAGTTAGCACTAGCATCAAGTTCTCTGTGTTGAAGATCATCCGATATTCCATGAATTGAAATATATTGTTGAACCTCTGAGAGATTAGCTTGAGGTTGAGAAATATTCCTGTCAAGATTACCAAAGACATTTTTATTCCACTGCCTCAAAACATGCCGAAGTTTTTCAGTTTAATAGATAGTATTTGCATTGGAGTAAAACCATCAATTTCATGATTCCAATTAGATGCCACAAAATCACGAAGAGAATTATGAGTAAGCCACATAGCCTGGAATTTGAAACGAGCAATCCGAACACTACCATTATTACAATTAAGCAATAAAGGGTGTGATCAGAATGATGATGGGGAAGAGCCAAACAATAAATAGACTGCCAAAAAGAGAAAAAACCCATTGTGGCCAATGAACGATTAAGGATGCTCTCCACTCTAGCAGAACCCAAACGACCATTGCACCACGTATATTGATTACCCCTCATAGGAATAGACATAAAATTACAAGAATCAATACAAGCTCAAAAATCTCTATAAGGTGTAACTGCAGGAGCTCGACCCATTTTTTCACGAGAGCCCAGCACAACATTAAAAGCCCTAATTGCTAACCAACAACTAGGAGCAGAGACAGTCAAATTGTTTAAATCGTCCCAAAGCTCCACACACTTATTACACCAGATACTGCCATAAACAAAAGAAATCCGTTGAACTTGGTTATTAAAACACATTTCCAAACTGACATGTTGATTGTGCACATGGATCCAAGTCCGAATTAAACTAGCAGAATTAAACTAGCAGAATTACCAAAAACCCAAATCGAAGGAGTGGAACGATGGTTAGAAGTAATAAAAAATAACCCCATGGAAGACCAGAAATAGGGAGAAAGAGACTGCAGAAGAACCATAGGCTCCACAATGCAAACCAAGTTAGGATTATGCTTCTTACAATAATGAAAAAGAATTCTTTGGGTATTGGAGTTTCCAATTCCCTAGCAATTCCAGTAAAATACTTTCATAAATTGAGTCTGTGGGGTTGCTTGGATGCTCTTTTAGACATAGTGATTTGGTGAGGGCCCTGCGTTTTCTTTAAAACTTTCTTTTTTGATTTGCAACAGTAGGCCACTTTCCATCATGAAGCTCCACTTGGTTTGTTCAAGACTTATCAGCATTATGATTAAAGTTTTTTCCACTGTCCACCAAAACCATAAAATCATCATGACCTGTTATTGATTGTTTTTTTTGTTGGACCCATCAACTATACACTGTTCAATTTCTTCTTCGGCAGCAGAAGATTCACGGCGGTTGCTATGTTTTTCACCGTCGACATCTTTGTGAATACTGCATCATCATGCCTCAAGAAGTCCCACTGATTTGAAACTTCTTGATCATGTTGCTCCGGAGATTCCACTTCCTGATGACCATCTTGCATGGTTGTACATCCATGCACATGAATGTGGTCGACGTTGTCAGCATACAGAAGATCAGCGGTGTCATGTTTGTGCCCACTGTTCTGTCCCGTTTTGGCAGAATTAGAATCAAGGCGGTTGCTTGCCACTGTGCACATATCACCGACGGCGTCTTTGTGCAAAGCTACGTCATCATGCATCGATAAGTCCTGATGAATACGTTGTTCCGAGACTCGACTTTCAGATGTCCATCCTGCACATGAATGTGTTCGACATTCCCATCATACTGAAGATCAGCGCTGTCATGCTTGTCACCATTGTGTTGTCCCGTAGATGCTTCTTTCGGTCTCCATTATTTTTTTGGTGCCTCAGGCTGTTTGTTTTTTATATCGTCTCTTCTGAAAATATTTTTGTTAAGCCTGCAATCAGCTGGAAGATGCCCAATATTTGAACATGAAGAACAGTAGTTAGGGAGGTTCTCATAGACAACATCTATGAAGAAGCTTTTTCCTATTCTTTCAATCATTAGGAAGTCATGAAGTTTATTTGAAAGATTAACTTCAACCAAGGCTCTAGCATGGTCCCCAAAGGCACCGTTGAGAGTAGTATTGTCAATACGAAGTGGAGTTCCGATTCCTCTAGCAATGTCCGCAAGAACTAGATGATGCCAATATTCCCAAGGTAATTTACAAAACCTCACCCAAATCTGAGTAGTGGTTGATTTCTGCTCAAAAGGATCAAAGTTTGGTGACCAGTGTTGAAGACGTATGATTCCGGGCTTGAGAGACACTGAACCACGCCCCCAGACCAAGTTCTTCTCCTCTTCAGAAGTTAAAATGATCTGATAAAAGCCCCTTCCTAGTGAAATGAGTTTCCAAGCAGTAGATAAACCCCAAAGAGATGTCAATCTGTCTTTAAGTTAAGAAACCTTCCATGGAGAATCTCCCTTGAGCAAAACCAGTCTGCCTATCAAAGCATGCTTACATAAAGCTAGTCTCTGTTTATATAGGTCCTAATTAATTTTAATTGAGATAAAGCCGCCTTTATTAATTGCTTCTGATGCAGCTAGAAGAAGTGGATTTGAGACAACATCAGCGAAAGATTTATGTGGAATTGCAGGAGCAACCTCCACTGAATCTGCCAAAGAGGCTTAGCAGGGACAAAAAACAAGTCATGGTGACTTACAATATCCATTCATAGGTGATTTTACTCTCTTGTGACTTTGTTGGATTCAGTGATTCACTACACTGTCATCCACCGGTGGTGATAAAAATAAAGTAAATAAAAACCAAACTCACTCTAGAATTTTTTTTTTTATTCAAATATTTAATACATGTTTTTATGTTCCCACAAGTAGTTCAAATGGCAAAAAGTGTGGATATCCTATTGTGGAGAGCAGGGTTTGAGCTCCCGTCCCCCCTGCTTTCCTCCCTTGTGGTGTTAGAAATTAACCACCTCATCTGAAGACTTAAAATGAAAAAAAATAATAATACATGTTTTTATTAATTTATATATTTTATTATAAATTTTAAATAATATATATTAATATTTAAATATTTGATCAATTTAACTTGATTTTTAAGAGAATCAAAACTTATTCTTTAAGAATGTGTTTGGTATAAAAGAATTCCATAATATTTTGAGAAATTCATTTGCAATTCCAAATGATATGTTTTTAGTTTAAATGAATATAAAGTAAAATTTATTTGCAATTCCAAATTTTCCAATCTGTAGAACTGATTATAATTATATCAAATTCTAATAAAATGATTGGAATTTCTAAATGAATTTTACAACTTTTAAAGCTCTACTTCTAAATGATTAAAATATTCATTGTTATTTAAAAAAAAAAACCTACATGCAAGAATTTCATAAAATTTTGAGAAATTTATTTGCAATTCCAAATGATATGTTTTTAGTTTAAATGAATATAAAGTAAATTTTTTTTGCAATTCCAAATTTTTCAATTTGTAGAATTGATTATAACTATATCAAATTCTAATAAAATAGTTGGAACTTCTAAATGAATTTCACAACTTTTAAAGTTATGCTTCAAAATGATTAAAATATTCATTGTTATTTTTTGAAAAAAAAAACTATAAAACACACCTATAAGAAAAGCTTTGTTGATAAAAATAAAAAATTAACTTGAATTCTAGATTTATACCTATCAAAATCAAATTCTTGGAGACATTTTTTATCTAGGTATTCAAGAAAGCAGTTAAGAAAGGCAATTAATTTGTTCAATTTTACTTTCCAGATGAAGCTGGCAGTTAAGAAAGGCAATTATCTGGGTATTCAAAGGGGAGCAAAGCAACGGACGTGAAGGAGAGAAAGTACTGTAGTAGTTTATAAGCTGAGATGCAGTTGCCTTTTTTTGGAAAATGTGTAAATATTCCAGTGATGTTTTAGCTTAAATGTTGATATGTCATTAATTACCTTTAATACATCATTAACGTTTTAAAAATGGAGCGCATAACCATTCGAACGTTAATACATGTCTATGTGGCAGCTGGGACCTATAACTCATGAGTACAATTAAATTTTATAACTTTTTTTAGTATAATTAAGTCCCATAAATTAATAAAAAAATAATTTTAAAGGTTACTAACAAATAAAATTGATAAATATTTTTTAAAATATCTATATAACATAATTATAAAATTTTAAAAATTTTTAAACCTATAAAATATATTTTTAAAATTTTTTCTTGAATTTAAAAAATTTTTATAGTCCCATTATATTTTTTTAATTTTTTTATTCAATTGTTAAAATTTTAATTTTTTTATTCAATTATTAAAATTAAATTTTTGTAGTTCCATTACATTTTTTTTTTTCTCTAAAACAATAGTTATTTTGAACCTATAACCACTTTTGACTATGTAGGGATAGTTTAAGACTATACTCTAAGCTAACTTTTAATTTTGGGTGTTAAAAAAATTGTTAGTTAATTAAGAAATGCATATTATGATAACTTAATTACCATATCACACTGTTTATATTAATTTTGGGATTAAAAAAATTTAATTTTAACAATTGAATAAAAAAATTATATTTATCGCTTATTGTGCAAGTTTAAAAATTTAAACTAATTAATAAAATTTTAAAAAAATTTAGTCAACCATTGAAATTAAATTTTTGGGTTAATTATCAATTTACTATTTATATTAATGAATAAAATTGGATTTGAAATATATATTACTTAATTGTAAAATTTTTTAAGTTCAAGAAAAAATTAAAAAAATATATTTTATAGGTTTAAAAATTTTTAAAATTTTATATTTATGTTATATAGATATTTTAAAAAGTATTTATCAATTTTGTTTGTCAGTAACCCTTAAAATTAATTTTTTATTAATTTATAGAATTTAATTATACTAAAAAAAGGTTATAAAACTTAATTGTACTCATAAATTGTGAGTCTCAACTGACACATAGGCAAATATTAACATTCGAGAGGTCATGCACTCTATTTTTAAAACGTTAATGGTATATTAAAATTTTAAATAATTAATGACATATCAACACTTAAAATAAAACTTCAATGAGATATTTGCACATTTTTTCTTTTTTCTTTGACATTTTTACTATTGCATAGGGGTTTAAGAGTGAAACCGACGGTCCATGTAAGCAAAATAACTTATTGGTTGGGTCCCGACCCCATATGGACAAAGTTAACATTCAAAACAAACTGTTTCTATGCAATGAGTTACCTACTTCATTTTAAAAATGTTAATGGTGTATTAAAATCCTGAAAATATTAATGGCATATATGCACTTAATGTAAGACTTCAGTGGGGGTATTTACACCTTCTCCCCCAAACTAATCATACCACCATCCACTTCCTCGCTAGACTTCTTTTTCCTTTTCTTTTTTTTTTAAAAAAAAATTAGGGGAAAACCAGGCAAAATGAAGAAAAAGCCACTTTAAGCGCATATGTACAGTTATTACTAAGTTTAACCCCAACGTATGTGACATTTTCTGGAATTTCGGAGTGCGCCAAGAAGCACTGTCATTGTAAATCTCATCTTTACACTGTACGGTAGGTAAATGGTCTGATATCTCTAGACCGTACATAGGACAAAAACTGTCCAGGAAGCTCTTCCAAAAGTGCTTGAACGACAGAGAGCTGTCCACCTGTTCAGAGCACAAACCAGTTAGTTCAAGTCATAGAAAGCCGCAACACCTTTAGCTGACAGAAAACAGAACATGACAAGATAACTGTTCAAGTTTTGTAGCTTCATGCAAAAACATAAGGAAGTTCACTTTATTCCTACTTAAGGGATTTCCAGTTTAGCTAAAATGAGCTCTAAGCAACTAAGTTTCGATAACCAAGTGAATAAACTTGTTTTGTACTTACTATGCACTTCATGCATTGGGACAAATTGTACTATATCTCGAGTAGCCACCCTGCCAGTAGAACTCTCTAGTCGTCTTCCTTGATCAGCATCAAGGATCTGCAAGAGAGTGAAATTTCATCAAAATGAAAGACTCTCAATATGTGCAATCACTCTCTCTCAGGGTATAACATTACAAACTGTTATGGAAATAACCAACTATGCAAGTAGAACAAAATGGGGAATAAAAAAATGGCAGACCTCCATTTGCGTAAAGTCTGCACTTCCTACTCCAACTATAAGAACAGAAAGCGGAAGATCAGATGCCCTCACCAGAGCATCTTTAGTTTCTTGAAGATCTGTGAGAACTCCATCCTAGAAAAGGTGGCAGCTTATTATTACTTAACAAACGAAATCAAGAGCCAAAAACTGGACGTAGAAGTCATAGTTCAATTACCGTTATTATGAGCAAGACATAATACTTGTTACTCTCCGAAAGAGACTGACCAGCAATTTGAGCAGCTGTGTTTACCACTTGGCCAAATAAAGTGGGTCCTGCAAGAACAACATTGTGGAGAGCAGTCGCATAGGCAGCCATGATGCCTTCAACACCATCAACCTATTGAACAAAGAAACTAAAAGAATCAGAAAGTTGCTAAATTTGCTAAAAAGATGAACCTGTTCATGGGCATCAATTGAACAAACAATCAAAATGCAGGAATCATTAATAAGAATCCAAGGCAACAAGTACTCAAACTGACATTGTAAAATCATCAATTACAGACTAAGATAACATTGATCAAGAAGTACAGAGAAAATAACGATATATGTATATGCCCTATAGCTAGAAGTAGCAATGGAGCCTACTACTTGACTGGACTCTTGACCCCAAACGGAGTCAAGGCAAGCATTGCTTTATTTATTTTCACTCAACAAATTATGCAAGTAACAAATAACTGCACAAACACTTGTGATGTAACCAGATTCAGAAGCTTCTTAAGAAAACCATATTTCTCTTGTTGAGAAGTGAGATAGTGAATTATCAGATGGAAAGTCCATTCACACCTCATAAACATTAATGCTAAAAATGACAAGAAATATAGAAACTTTAATCCTCTTACCTCAAAGCCACTTGGATGTCCATTCAAGTTAAAACAATGTGATACTGTACCAGCAGGTGTCCTTCCCCCAAAGCCCCAAGCAGGAAAATGCTTATCAGAATCATAAAATTGAATGACCTCTCCCACTTCCATTATAGCCTGCAAACCAATTTGAATATAAATGCAAGAAATTCGTATCTCAAACAAAATTTATAACATCTTTTCAGAGTACAAATGCTAACATATACAGATTACTACAGCTAGCCTTACCTGCTGATAGGAATTCAACCGGCCTGATGGATCAATATAGTGCAAGGAATCTGTATTTCGAGGGTCTCCATTTGAAGCTGAAAGTAATAACAAAAGCAAATGTCAGATTTTTAAACTGCAAGGGGCAATGGAAAGCAGATAAAAATATAAATGAAAAATAAGACATGTCAAAAACTTACCAGTGAAGTCAACAGCAACCATAAAATTAAGTTCAAAGCCATTGGAAATGTAATCCAGAAAGCTGAACTGCTGCTCCTCCAAAAATCGTTCTACAAACAGCTGACCCTTCAATACCTAAAAGACAAAACAGGAAATCAGTAAAGGCAGTGGCATGCTAGACTAAGTTTTGTGCCGAGTAAGAAGCAACACCTTCTCATGACCTCGATGTGAGGGTAAGACAAAATTTAAACCACTTCTTTCTCTGTGAAGCTTTTCTAGGTCAGACAATGATTTCTGAACCTTCCTGAAAATATAAGTTAAGATACAATATCAGCTATTGTCTGACCAATTAACAGCTAACAGATGAAACAACAAAAATAACCAGTAAATAATTACCCGATAAGAACATGATTGCCACTGCTGTTGAAATCAAAACACTCAATAACCAGTGGGTTATCCTGTAACAAATGAAGGAAATTAATATTTTTCCACCATGATTAACCGATACTGCCAAAAACTCCACATATTTTTGTCCACATCTAACCAAGAATCAAATAACAAGCTTGCCTTGCTTGCATATTGCTGCATGCTGAGACAAAGGGGCCTCCAAACTGGATTCAAATTATTGTTAACCACCTCAGTCTTGCATATAGGTATGGAAGCGCCGCTCTCAGATATTCTAGATATTCTTAAGAAAGGGTCCTGCAAAGGATAGAGGATAAAAGTTTAGAATCTAAGGCATTACAAGTAAGATTCATCAAGCTTTGGAAATGGATGCCATTCAAATACATACACTTAGAGAGAATACATCTTTGTTGTCCAAGTTAGAACAGCGAAATGTCAGCTCAATGGAAGTCCTAGAAGCAACTGTTTCTTCAGCATGGAGAGTTAGTGTCCCTAAATTTCTCAAAACTCCATGTCCACTTCTGTTTTGGAGATTCAGTGTCAGTGTTCGGTTACGTTTCGTCACTATCTACCATGAAGAAAGATGAAATATAGACACACATCAATGTTAAGTGTAACATAGCCACGCATTTGTACATGACTCTTAGATTCCATAGATTCAGAACATTAGCATAAGCATCTTTGAACCTTTCTAGCTTCATCAGTGATAACTAATGGAGGTTGTCTACAAGCTTTTCTTGCAGACATATCAAAACAGCAGTATAGTTTTAGTTGTCCCTCACGACCCAAATGAAAAACATTAGCGAACACAAAGAAAGCACTGTACTATTCCATATGCCACATCATCAGCTCATTTCAAATACTTCAACTAAATAGAAGACTAAAAGAAACAAACCTCAGACAGAAAACAACTAGCTTCTCCCAAAAATTGCTGATCCTTCAACTTCAGTGACTGCAAGGTGATGACAAAATACAGCTCAAATTTCAAAATGCAAACTTCATCTTCAGCAAAATATGCCACAATGTTTTAGACAAAACTGTAAAAACTCATTATTGTTTTAGACAATTCTAACACTTTCATAGTTTGTTGTTTGTTCCTCATTTTCTTTTTTCACGTAAGTAAGGTGTATGCATATGTCATGTGACTTGTTTTGGCAGTCTTTCACTCAAAAAGTACCAACTCATATGTTAGAGAGAGATAGTTATCAGAGATGTGAGAATCGTTCTGAACTTTTTTCATCTAATCACTAAAATTAAAAAGGATATCATACAAACTTATTGGTGATACAGAAATTGTGACATACCTTCGCAGGTAGATTGTGATATTTAGTATCTACATCATAGATGTGAAAGCTGGAGGAAAGGAAAAACATGAATTAAAGAGTAATAAAAATAAAATGACATATATATCTAGAATACTGGTATTTAAGGAGGATAAGAGAAACTCACACTAGAGGCTGCAGTATCTCAAACTGATAAGCAATTGTAATCTTTTCAATCCAAGAAGGATTTAAGTTGTTTAAAATGACTTCAGTGCGGCCAACTTCCTCTAGTTTCCCATCATTTTTCTTTAGATATATAACTGCCATTGGGTCACTCTGACAATGAAAACCTATTTTAGTCCACACAAAAGACCAAGCCATGCCAAATATGGCAAAACTTGCCCTCTTTTCCAAGACAGCATATGGAATCTCCAATCATCCCAATATGTGTTTAGATTGATCAATCATATTAAAAAAAAAAACCAAAAAAAAAATCTTCATAAACATGCACATGCAATGCAATGGGGAAGAGGGAAAAATATTGCGTATTAGCTTGTGGACTTTCAAGTAAATGGTTTCTTTAAAAAATATATTATATATTACTTGTCAATAAACCACTATTGGATAAAGCTCCTCTTATGGTGACACTGAAAATACAAATAAAGTGCTCACTCACAAAAATCATGCCACAGCTTAAAGTCTAGATGTGAAAACATCAGCATGACATGTGATTTAGACTATAATTTTCCAACCCTTAAGGAGCATAAAAGTTTCAAGACAAATCACCACAACAAAGAGGTGAACCTATGTAAAGGCTGCACAACATTCTAGTCTAGCAGCGAACCAATATACCGAAACCCCAACAGTGTGAAGAAACAAGATTCATTAGTTACATTGCAGTTCAAAGAAACATACCTTTGATGTGACGTCGCGATCAAGTAACTTCGAAGCTGATAAAGCCAACTGCATGCAAAACATGACTACACAATTAGAAACAAAAACAGTCTATTTTATAAGATAATATGAAGCAAAGGCTAGGTAAGGACAACCATATAAGTGTATATGTGAACAATGACGATGAAAATGCTAAGTCCATCAAAGAATAATCATATAAAATATGACAGCATATACATTGAAAAATCCACATCAAGCATCTGAAAAAAACAGTGCATGAATAAAAGGACAAAGCAATCCATTTTGAAATTTCATGCAACAAATACTATACATTCCAAAAAGAAATTGCTAGGTGAGTTGACAAGTAAATTAAGGAGATTTTATTATCTTTTTGGTGATGAATGAGACTGGATTCAACATTTTGTCTCATTCTCACAAACTTCACAAGCATCTAAAAAGCGAGAATCTACAAATGTTTCATGAAGGGGGGAATTTTCAGGGACAGTCTCCAATTAAAGGCAAGCAAAACTCCAAACATGTGGGACAAAGTTGACACAGAATGGTCAAGATTCAAAACATGACAAAATCCGCTTATCAAATTAAATAACAGATAGTGACAATCAGCAAATTGCTGCAATTGCATTAGATAATCTCAGGAGTATGTTTACATCCAGAAAACATTTTTATCGACACAACACCATTTTTTGAACACTGGTCAATGATAATTAATCAAAACGTGTATAAATAACAAGATTATGGACTTCCAAAACTCATCAAATAAATAATAAAAACCAATTTTTGCAGATATATCCTTAGGCCAATTTCAAGAGAAAATCAAACAACAAAACAGATAAGTTACCAAACTATTGCCGCATACCATTTCAAAACGCAATGATTGAGAGAAAATGCATTCAAATCTTAAATATTACTTTTCCTCATTTACTTTACATAAAGTAATAAAGTAGCAAGCAACACCATTATTTATGCGCCATTTCTTCCAAAACAATTGAACTCACAATAATTTAGAATTAAAAAAAAAAAGACAAGACTCTGATTCATTAATCACGATTAGAACTGCACTACTACCTTGATTATGTTTCAACATATTTTTGGGCAGGGCAAGACTACCTGTTTCCCATCTTCCACCCGATTTGCCCATTTAATAACACATTCAATTTCAAAATTTAAGACTGCCTTCTCTTTTTCCCACTTTTTTCAGTTATATCACTCTTTTCTTTAAACCAGAACCACACAAATCTAATGATCCATTACAGAAAATAACTACACTTCAGTACAAATTTTTGGAAAAAGCAATCAAAAAAATATAGCCGCAGCAAACAATCAGCGCCATGGGAATGAATCTACAGACAGTAACCAAAAAAAAAAAATACCACTAGGTGACAAATTAACACAAAGCACAACCATAAATACACAAATTAAATAATTTCGTACCATTAAACAATAACACGAATCAATACAGATACAAGTACGTAAATATATACAAATATAAATTAAAAAAAATTAGACCTCGATTTGAGTAGAAAGAGTGTGGAGGCCACGAGAACGAAAGAAGAAATCAACAGCGTCATTGTGTCCAGCATTGTTGATTGAGTCGGTGGGTCTTCGTTGGGACCCTCCAATCGCTTGTTTCCCTCCCTCCAAATCACCTGATAAGCATCCTCCCATCTTCTCTACCACCAAAACAAAAAATCTCTAACCCTAATTTTTTTTTTTTGGAGTGCGTATTATATATGAAGTTATGAACCAACTGTTATCTGTTTTTCAAATTTCGAAAAGCTCCGAAAACAAAATCCTCCAATGGCTATTATTTTCTGCGTTTCCTTCTGCTGCTAGCTGATGTGTGTATATATGCATATATTCATTGTTTCATGCATGATATTGATATTTATATGGACATCATCTGCGATCATCATCATCGACGCGGTTTAAGAAAAAAAAAAAAAAAAAAACCTTCTGAGAGGGAAAAAAGCAGAGAAAATTCGCTGTGATTATCTCCAGCACACTGAAAGTGGTCTTTTCTTATTTTGGAAAATGTTTTTAATACTCATCTTTGTCCATTTCTCACTCTTCTATTGATTCTCCTTTGTCATCTCAGTTTTTGAAAAAAAAAAAAAAAAAACTAAAACTAAAACTAAAAACTGATTTTTTTTATCTCATGACCATAATCTGATATTCATAACAACTCTAATTATTTTAGAGTTTTAATATTTTAATATCTAACCAAAAATTTATTTCGTAATTCTAAAATTTTGATATTCTAGCTGTAAAAAAGAATTAATATTTATTTTTTTATATATAAAATTTTGAATTTAAAAATTTATTTTTAAAAATTTTTTTGTGAACTAGAAAATTTTATTAAATAGGGCAATTTATAAAGAAGAGAGCAAGATGTGTACAACACATACAAATTCTACCAAACAATTTTATTCTTATAAGAAACATGAACAAAGAAAAAAAAATAACAGCAAAAAAAATAAAATAAGTGATGGGTTCCTCTTAATGAAGTGGAGTCCACAGTTTAAAAGTTAAAAATAAAAAAAAAATGTTTAAAGTCAACACCGAATTCAGTACAAAATAAAAAAATTTTGTTGAAAATTTTGTCCAAGTCTTGGCTATAAATAGCTATTAGGATGGAGCAAAGAAATAGAGCAAGAAAGCCACAAGCAAAATAAGAAGAAGAAGAGGAAGCTTGTAAGGAAAAATTAAGTGAATCCAAAGTATTTTTACTTTGATGAGAGTGAAAGAGTTTTAAGGGTTTGGAAATTTTTTCTCAAAGAATGAGTGAGAAAATTATTTTTGGCGTGTAGGAAACACTTTGAGTGCCACTATTTTGGTGAGATCTCTTTTATTGTATACCTCTAGTGTTAATCTAGAGAAAACTCTCTCTTGTACCTACAATTTTTATAGTGGAAGAATTTTTTGAAGTTTGTCCAATGGACGTAGCCCAACACTAAGGGTGAACCACGTTAAAATCTTGGTGTCATTTATTATTATTTATACGGCAGGTTTTACCGCCTATTTTATTCATCCATTAGCCGGTTTGACCGCCTCCATATATTTATTTGTTTGATTATTTCTGCAGTAAATTTTATTTTGTCTCCGTGGATATTATTCCGCT